>JASDQU010435403.1:128127-141962 GCA_032191745.1 Picea mariana
AAAGGAACCCTAGGATTTTATGACAAAACCTTAATCTCATACCTCTAAGGGATAAAACCTAACCTTAGACTTCCAAGATTGTCCAAGATACTTCATGAAGACAAAGAAACCTTAGAAAATCTAAGAGAGAGAGAGAGAGTGATATCAAGTACAAGTGAAGAGCCAAGAGAGAGAAAGAAGAGTGATCATCACCAACATCTCCTCCATAAGAGAAAATCCTAGTCACAAGAGAAAACTCCAATGAAAATTACTCCTCTAGACTTCATAACTCCACCTAGGGTTAGTGAGGAAACCCTATAAACTTCCTCCAATAAATTAAGTATAAAGATAAGAGATACAATTATGTATTTTTATTATTATGAGAAGGACTGACTCCTTACTCTATTTATGTGAGAGGTAAGGGAATCCAACAATATAATATGGGCCTACAATGAGCACCTGTAGGACAACACAAGTGAAATTATCTACTCCAAAGTACACATCATGCTCCAAGGGTATGCCATACACAATAATATATCCAATATAAGGTACTCAAGTTAATTCCGCATTACTCCTTTGCAATCCTCCACTAGGTAAATTGATCCCTACAAGAATATTGTCATAGCCTAAACATCCTTGATCCAACTCTGAGACTCCAAGCGATAATCCAAGTAACCCCACACTATCTATGGATTAATGCCCTCCTCTAGGGTGCACAATTCTCCTCCTCCCAAGTAGGTCACTCTCCAAGAAAGTGAACTCTCCATATATCCACAATGAAGGGTGTCCAAGGTGAAACAATCACTAAGAAAGTTATCTCCACCTTGAAAATCCTCCATGAAAAAAATCCCATGCATCAATCCATCCATGACCATCTAGGGGATAAATATATATCATGTATTCCAAATCTCACGAAGCACCAAAAACATGGTGTAAACACCCTTGGAGTAATCCAAAATAACAAGATTATCAAGGTCAAACACCTCTCACCCCACCTAGAAAAAAGATTGTGCCACCTCATGATATAGACAACCTTCAAATTCCTCATCTACAAATACTATCATCATGAATTAACCACCACTATAGGTTGGTATCTAAGTCATATGAATCTAAGATTAGGAAAAACAAATTATAAAAAGGTTTAAAATAATTAATTTAATCTCTAAGAAATGTCTCTAGAAGTGCAAGGTTCAATGGATATATGTAAAAACAGGGAATTACAATTTAAAAAACATCATAAGAAATTTCTTCAAAATTGAAAGAACTAAAGAAATCAACGTAATAATGGCGAATCACATAACACAAATGTTTTGTCTATATAAACGTAACAAACAAAAATAGAGAAACTACTATAAATTGGATCTAAATAAAACTACTAGAATTAGATCTAAATTGACCTCCACTTTAGGTTAAACAATGTTATAATCCAATAGTTATAATAAACCTATTTGACATAAATAGATATATGACAAAATTTTAAGGATAGATAGGTACAAATAAGTGTTTTAATATTGATATGCATTCGCAAGAATATGCATTTCCTACCATCCTACAATATATTTAATTTCACAAGCTCGAGTCAATTCCACTCAAATACAATATTGTCTCTGATTCCTATTCAAATTGAATTGAAGTTTGATATTTCCTATATACTCACTACTTACTCTAGGAATATCACTTACAATTTGAAGCTTGATCATCTTTCCATCCTACTCCACTATTCAATTTTTTTAATAAAATAGAAATTGATGAATCATAAATGGTTCATACATATAACCTATAAAATAAAAACTTCTAAAAATAAATACTAACCATTTTATATTATTAATAGAATATAATTAAATATTAGAAAAAAGAAAAACATTTGATTTAGTATACAAGCCATCAAAATCACTTACAAATTTAAATCCTATTATCCTAATGTATATATCTAGATAAGAATAATCCTACAACGAAGATGAAAAGCAATCAACATTAGCATACTAAGAAATAACATTTGATTTAGTATACAAGCCATCAAAATCACTTACAAATTTAAATCCTATTATCCTAATGTATATATCTAGATAAGAATAATCCTACAACGAAGATGAAAACCAATCAACATTAGCATACTAACAAATCTTACCATTTCTCCTTAAAAAGAAAATAATCAAACATTTTTCACCGTCCTAGAGTACAAGATAGGTAGTAGTTTTATAAGTGCACAACTAATTTATCCCAAAGCATTAGCATTATATGTAAAAATTCGCTCCCAAACTTGACATATATGAATATAATAATTTCATAATCATATCCATAGATTTGATAAGAAATAAAAATCACTACAAATCTCAGAAGGAGACATGATTTCCCAACTCTAGAGTCTCCCATCAAGAGAACCTTGAACAAAGTTCATGTCAGTGTGTTAGCACAAATTTCTACACTTTAATCTGAGCTAATAAACCTGTTATGACAACGGTAAAAAACTTGGCTAATTCAAGGAGAAATTAATAGCCCATATGTCATGGGCTAAACCCCTCTTCGTTCGGGATAGTGCTTGCTAGCCTCTAGGGCGGAGTCCCTAGGCACAATGAAAGCACCTTGCTAGCTGATTTAAGGTCTGATTTATGAGTTAAAACTAAAAAATCAGTGAGTTGTTTTTGTCTTGGACAACATGTAAAGCGGTCCAAAACAATGGAAAAAGTTGATCAAATACACTTGGAACCTGCAAGGTTATCACAATGAAGATAGACTAGAAAGAAGATGAAAACTATTCAAAATGATCAAAACTAATCATGATAAACAGTTCAGAAAATGACATATCAGATTACAAATTTACCAAAATATCTCCAAGAAAAGAGTCTTGAATGACAAGCACACACTTCTTTATTGATAAAACTTCTAAGATAGATGATTGCACCACACTTGACAAGCCTACAATCGATAGAATGACTACTTTTCTCAAAGAGAAGCCACTAGACTAGAAAAAGAGAGAAGAGAATGAGAGAGACACTATGTTGCTATTGCAAGAACCGATGAAATAAGCCAAGGCAAGCCTCCAATATATAGCTAGTGAGGGTGCACATCCAAAGGAAGAAAGAGGGATGCATGAAGGGGGTAAAAATAGAGTCTAAGTTTAGAGTGGGTGCATGAGTGCATGGGGGAGATAATTTTAGGAAAATCATGCAACTAGACTAGAGAAAGAGAGAAGAGAATGAGAGAGACACTATGTTGCTATTGCAAGAACCGATGAAATAAGCCAAGGAAAGCCTCCAATATATAGCTAGTGAGGGTGCACATCCAAAGGAAGAAAGTGGGACGCATGAAGGGGGTAAAAATAGAGTCTAAGTTTAGAGTGGGCGCATGAGTGCATGGGGGAGATAATTTTAGGAAAATCATGCAACCTCTCCTTCCATCATAAATTAATTATCATATGCTCCAATTTTAGGAATATGTGCCCTATCCTAGGTGGATTCCACATCACTGCCACATGTCAAACTTAGAGGCTTCCACTTGGCACTGCATGGACAATGAATGGACCTGCTAAATACAGAGGCATCTAAAAATAGAACAACAAAAAATAGAACCTCTAAAAATAGGGTTCTCTAAAAATAGATTCCTAGTTCTATTTTTAGAAAATTTTCCACATACATACTGCCAAAAATAGAAAGTATTCTGAATACCCTTGAATTTATACTCATTAATCTCATCTTTCTACAAGGGATCTGAATATTCCATCAGAACTGTCATGTAGGCCATGATTCTCAACCTGTTAAAAATAGAAATCTGGGTGACATCATCTGGAAAAAATTCCAAAGAACTCTGGATGTCTTAAGGATCAATATTGCACTCTCAGAATCTGAATCTAGGGCCTAGAGCAAAACCTACTAAAAGAGAAATTTTCTGCATGTCGCCCAAAAAAGTGTCACCGAGTCTAGAATCCTGCAAGGACTCATACTATATGTTCTGAACTTTCCCAAACTATCAGGAGACCCACCCAAACTGTGCCTCCTAAAACATAACAACACCTATATACATATCTCTCACACAAATGCATGGAAACCAAGTAGACTGTGACTCTTGAACTAAGTAACCATGTACTAATCATGTACCTTCCTCGTGTGCCAACCATCCTCCTAAATTCATAAGTGCTAAAGCCTTGGGAAAATCTGAGTATGCAAACCAAAGTACTTCTTGCTGGCTCTTAACCCTCAATACTTTCAAGGGTGAAAATATAGGGGTTAACAATGGAAACTCAAGAGGACGGGATCCCCCTGTGGGATGTCGAGAACCATAAGAATATCTGTGTCCATATAATCAAATGATGCTCCATGAACTAAGGAATGTGTACCAAAAATACCCCTGTAACTGTGTGGAAGGATGACAAAAGGGACCTGCAATCTGATGAAGAACAACTTCTAATATGACATGTAGTACCAAAGCCTATCCAATGGGCCATGGAGTCGAAGTATATAATCCTCCCACAGAAAACTGAAGACCAAGGAGTCTCATCCAAATATGCTACCTTCTACCACCCAATGATGTACACTCCTCCCTATGATAAATGTGTTGATGTCGACACAAGGGAGCAAGTCACTTCATCATATGTCAATAATGTAAACACCTGTGAAGTGTGAAGGAACACCACCAATAATTTCAATGGGTTCTAAGGTATGAGCACAACCTGACACTGTGAAATATGTTCTAAAGTCAACAATGGAAAGGATCATCCAATCAAGGCCCAATGATGTTCATCCTTGTCAGATGCGAAATAACCTCCAATGAGGCTAATAGCTACTAAGGTGCTCTACTTCTGGGTCATATGTAGATAATGTGTTGAAGTCTATACAAGATAACTTGATGAAAATAAGAGTAATGAGGTCTCTCTTCCCTCAACTCGAAGTGATAAGTCAAAAACATAAATATGAAAGAACCAGGTACCACATCCCTATGCTGGACGCGGGGGTGACTGATTCGAAGCGGAATACTGAATGATGAGAGATGAGGATACAAGACACAAGATGACTCAAGGCACTCCTATGTCTCCTCAAAATACCCATCCTAAAAGCTCAATACTTCGAGGATAATTAAAAATGGAACCCCCATCCAGACTCACTCTAATTGATAGACACAAAGGCTTGACATGTATAATATAGTCATTGAAATTTTAACCCAAGAATAACAGTTATGGATAGCCATTTATTGAAGAAAAAGAAAGACATAGGAGACTCAACCACATGTTGACATGACTAGAGAAAAATCAACGACACCTATTCAAAGACTGAAAGTAAATACTGGAATGAAAGACACTTGTAAGGGAAAGTAAATTTGTTGTCCTAAAAATGTAAAAAATCAAAAAGCATTAATGACCAATGCGAAAAGGAGAATACCTACTCTAACACAGCCCATAAAACAAAAATTGTTTGGGACTAAGTCCCTCATTGGAAAAAGAACTTTAAGCGCTTCCCATTAATAGGAATCCATATAATTTCACCCTCCAAATCAGCCAGCGGAAAAGTGTTAGGCCCTACTAATGAATCCATGATGTATGGACCCAACCAAAGACTGTCAAACTTGTCGTGGAAACATGATTTCTCATTTTTCTTGTCCCACAACAAGACCATGTCACCAACTTGAAACTTCTTTCCCTTTTCCTTTCTGTCAAATACCCTTTTGACCTGTGCATGATAACCTGTAAACTGTGTATAGGCCATAAGTCTATCTTCCTCCAGCTACACCAACTCATCAATACGATTCTTCAATTCTTCCTTGTTGGTGGAGAACTGTCCTAATAGATTATATGTAGGAAATTCCATGTTGATGGGTAAAACTGCATCTAATCCATATACCAACTCAAAAGGGCTCTTACCAGTTGATATGTTCCATGTGATTCAGTCTGCCCATAAAGAAAATTCGAGACAATTGTCCCAAGCTCTTTTGTTGTCCCCAATTGTCTTTATGATTGTCTTGATCAAACTCTTGTTACTCGATTCTGCTAAACCATTTCCTTGTGGGTAGTAATTGAATGCATGAGCCAAAGTAATACCATACTGAGAACAAAAGGCCAATAACTCAACTGATCGGAATACACTAGCATTATTAGTTGTAATCTTCTGTGGGACACCGAATCTAATGAGGATACTATCCTCCAAAAACCTGACAATAGTAGCATTGGAAGATGTTCTAAGTGGAATTGCTTCCACCCATCGGGTAAAATAATTGGTGGCTACTAATATCCATGTATGACCTGCACTGGAACTTTGTGAAAAATTCCAAATAAAATCAAGGCCCCACTATTGGAAAGGATCCTCCACAATGATTGGATATAAATGAAAAGAAATAAGCTTTTGTTTTCCTTCAAATCTATAACATGCCTCACATGCTTGGAAAAAAGAGTGTGCATCTCTAAAAGGTGTTGGCCAATAATAGCATGTGCGCATAATCTTATGAGTGGTGTTTCGAGAAAAAAATTGTCCACCAAATACTCTAGAATGAAGATCCTTTAAGAGTTCCTTGGACTCATCCAAGTCCACATAAGGCAAGATGACCCCTACACGAATCCTTCATTCTAATCGTCCTTGTTACACATAGTACTTGGAAGCCCGAAGCTCTAAAGATCTCCTCTCCGTCTTATTAAAGTTAGGGGGAAAAGAAAAATTCTCCAAATATAAAATGATATGCTGATACCAATCTAAACCCCTAAATGAATCGATTAAGATATTTACCTGAGCACTTACCTGCCTATTCTCGATAGCCTCCAAATTATTCTATGCCATAATCCTTGTTAAACCTTGGCCCCTTACCAATTTGGTATGCCTCACTTATAAGTCATACTCTTGAATCGTGATCCTTACAATCCTTTTGAACCAAAATTTCTTTGACCATGGGGTGGGGAACATAGGCAATGATGTGTGAGTTCCAAAAGTAAGGTCTAAAGTGGGCCAACCCCTTCACGAGAGAATAAGATTTATTCTCCATTATTTTTTAGTCCAATTCTTCTCATTTAAGGCCTTACTCATCAAGACTATGGGTTTATCTAATGCATATTCATTTTTCTGCAATAACACAACAACCATAGTTGAATCAGAAGAAAAGGAGAAAATTTGAAAATCTTTAGCATAATCAGGAATAAAGAGAACATGTGCATGACACAAATACTATTTGATATCATTGAAATCCTTCTTGGCTTCATCAATCCAGTTGAGGTTATGATCTTTCTTCATCATATCATATATGGGCTTGGCTATCTCTGCAAACTTGGGCACAAAACACCTCAAAAAATTGATCCTACCGAAAAATGACTGAATGTCCTTCCGACTAGATGGGAGTGGAATATCCATGATGCCTTTGATCCTTTCAGGGTATATCCTTACTCCTTCCTTATACACAATGCTCCCGAGAAACTTTCCCTCAAACACCCCAAGAATTGACTTCTTTGGGTTAAGAGAGATACCAAGAGACCTGCACCTGTCAAAAACCTTTCGTAAATGAGAAACATGATCATCTCTAGTATTGGATTAAAATGTCAAATCATCTTGATATACTACTATGAATTTGAAAAAAAAATATGAAAAAGCATAATCCATAGCACGTTGTAAAGTTGCATCAACATTCATCAAACCGGAAGGCATACAAATATATGAATAAGTTCCCCAAGGAGTAATGAAGGAAGTATTATAAATGTCATGTGTGTCAACCAATACCTGATTGTAACCAAAGAAACCATCTAGCATATACATCATACCTGATCTAGTCACTTCCTGAAGAATATGTTCCATGCTAGGCAAGGGGTAATTATCTTTGAGACACGCATGATTTAAATTTTTGAAATCAATACAAATGTGAATCTCACATGATGTTTTCCTCACCGGTACAAAATTGGCTACCTAGTGAGAATACCTAATTGGTTCAATGATACCTGCTTCATACAACTTCTGTAGTTCCTTCTGAATTGTGGGCACCACCTTTGGATTCATGTATCTCAATCTTTTTTTGAAAGTTTTGATGTCCTTTAATAGTGGTATTGCATGGTTAATGATATTTGGGTCATATGCTTTGAGCTCATCATAAGACCATGCAAATGCATCCCTTTACTCTCTTACCAGCTCGACAATTTTGCTTTTCTCTTGTGGTGTGTATGCCTTTCCAATTTTGATGATCCTTGGGGTATCCCCACTACTAATGTTCACCTCTTGAACCTGATCATTAATGGAATATTTATTAGTTCCTTGAAAAGTATCTGAGCTATCAAATAATTGTTCTAATGGTACTAATCCCTTTGGAATATTGTTACTTTTCAGTTGAATCATTGGGATCTTCTCACCCTTCTATATCTCATCAATGTTGTGATTAGAAAACTCATTAGCTGAATTTAAGAAATTCAAAATATGTCTATCATATTCAAAAACCTGCCAAGAGCCTATGTTATCTAGAACATAAGGATGAAAAGAAACCTCAACTAAATGTGTAATGTAAGGGTTGGTCATATAAGGTGTAAACAAGGTAGCAATAGTTGCCAAAGAATCATCCTTTTCATTCAGAGTCTTAAAAATCTAAATGTATCAAAACACTCAATCTCATCCCACACTGCATGTCTATACCTTTTCAGTTGTTGGTTCCGAGCTTCACACTTCATTGTTACCTGATTCATGATAAGCTCAGAATCACCTTCCACCTTCAGTAGTTTGATACCAATCTTCCTAGATTTCCATAAATCAAATAACAAAGCCTCATACTCTGCCATGTTGTTAGTACAATAAAACTCTAAACGTGAAGAAAATGGAAATATCATACCTGAAGGAGAAGTGATGACCACTCCAACACCTGATCCCTTTCGTGAACTCATGCCATCAAAATTCATGGACCATACTTGTGAGTGCTCAAGTTCATTCTCTGGTACAAAAGGCATATGTGTTTCAGGAACCTCTAAAAGCATGTACATGCCCAAATCTGTCTCCTGTGCCTCTTGATCTTTTATGCCAGGGTAAAGGTAATCATTGTCTCTCGAACGAGGATCCTCAACATTGTGAAACATATTTGGTTTTCTAAAAATTCTTACCTTCTCAACTGGGTAGATAGGAATGTATGTATAAGATAAGTCCATCTGCATGGAACCCCCCACATATGCAGACCACTGTCTCAAAATAAGCATACCTCACTGTGTTGGGAAAACTATGACTAGCACATCCATGACTAAAGTTCTCTTTGGGGTTACCTGCAAACATACCTACAAATCCTTGATAACCCCATAGCAGGGTGCCTCCCTAGCATCTATTACCTGCACGTTCCAACAGGGCTTGGTAATCTGTAATCCAAGCTCACACATAACCTTAAGAGTGATGATATTGTTAGATGCACTGGAATCTAGCATGCAATTTCACAAAATGAGACCATTAACCAACAATGAGCAATAAAAAGGGGTAGGATTGTTGTTTTCCTTACTAAGTCCAAGAAAAACCTATGGACACTCATATGAAAGGTTAACCTCACTCTTAATCCCTAAAAAGATTTAAGAAATATCTTTGTGAGTAGTCATGCACATTATCTCCTTTAAAGGAAAAGGAATCTTGACTTTAGAAAGCTCATTCTCTAATGAAAAATGGGGTGCTTCTAATCAAGTTGGAAATGGAATGGGAAACAAAGAAGGTGGAGGAGTTTTTCTTACCTGTGTAATAGGAACCTCACCTCTAGGAAAAGATTGTGGAACTTTAGCTTTACCCTTGCATGCATACTACTGAGTGATCTATGAAACTATGACTGCTTCTTCTTCATTGGCCTTCTAGATGTCTTCTTGAGTCACAGGCCGAGATGACAAGGGCTGAAACTGATGTTGTAAGGATTTCCACTGCTTTTGTGGGATTTGAAAGGAGCTATGGGGTTTATCCCTAGTCACATCTAAGGCAAGGAAAGAATCAAAGTCCTCTATTGGTTCAAATTAGGCCACCATGTTCAAGGTATTGTCTGGGGTACCAGAGGGCTATTCCTTCTCATGCTCATACATGTGGTATGTTTGGGCAAAGATAACATAGGAGGATTCACCATGATGAAGTTCGCAAGCTCGACAATAAAGAGGGGATGAGACATAGTCAATATAGTTTGTCTTGAGTTCTTGTGTTGGGGATTTGGGCTCTACGTTCCTCTTGGGATACTGGTAAGGCCTTCTTTGGTTGATGGGTTTAGGTTGAGAGATAACCAACTGATTTTGAAGTTTCTTTTCTATCTGCACTAACCTATTTCTCAGGTCATTTACTAGCTCGAAGGTTGCATCCTTGGAAGGTCCCTCCTCATGTTTAGATTCAGGAAATGGTTGCGTAGGGTGGTTGGAGGTTCTCCTATCTTGAGGATACACCAACAAAATAAGTGAGATTTTTGTTTTAGAGGCCAAGGCGAGGTTTTTCTTTGTGGTGATGGCCACCTGATAATCATCATTCAATGTGGTGGGCTCCTTTTTCCTGATCAAAGCACCAAGAATTTCATCAAATTTCTCTAGATATGAAATCAAAGGATAATCAATGTTAGGTCTAAGAGTAGTACGAATTCTATGATAAGCCTTTGCAAAATGAGTATTGAATTCTAACATAATTTCATTCTATTTTTTTATTAATATCAGTAAAATTTCTAAGGATGAAAGAGATATCGTGTTTGTCGCCCCATCTCTCCAAGAATTTCTTGAAAAATGGATTCAACCCCTATATGGAATTTTTCGGGAGACTCTTGTACTAATCACGTGCATCTCCCTCAAGTGTAGAAACAAACATCTTCATAGCTACATCTTCATGCTCAACTCCCTCATCCTCACCTTCAAAAATAATTCAATATGGTTATGTGCATTGATGGCATTGTTTCCCTGAAACTTAGGGAGATTTTTAACATAGTTAGTGGTAGGTAAGGCATGAGGTTGCCTTGGAATATTAGCTATGTCTAAAGGACCAAAATTTTTGAATGTAAAACTAGTTACTTGTCCACCCATGTTACTAGAACTTGAAGCAGATGATGAGCATGAAATAATCAAAGGACTATGACTTGGAACCATGACCAAAGGAGCGGAGGAAGGGAAGGATGATACCTGAGGTGCCAAAGTATCTACCACAATGTTGGGGGTTGCAGAAGTAAATGGTAGAGATACCTAGACTGATTGAAGAACAAATGTACCCACTATGAGGGAAGGACTAGTTGTAGGAGTCACACAAGAACTACTCTGGAACAGGTGTTCCAGATCACTAAGGGATGAGTAAATCCCATGTGAAGTTGCCCATGTATCCTTTGGAGTCACCAGGTGAGAAAAATAAAGTAAAATAATAAATAAAAACTCACCAAATGTCATCTGCCAAGGCTTGCATCCCCGACAATGACACCAATTTGTTAGCACAAATTTCTACCCTCCAATCTGAGTTGGTAAACATGTTATGACAGCAGTAAAAAACTTGTCTAATTCAAGGAGAAATAGCCCTAGATTTCACGGGCTAAACCCCTCTCCATTCGAGCTAGTTCTTGCTAGCCCGTGGGAGGATTCCCTAGGCACAATGAAAACGCCTTGTTGGCCGATCTAAGGTTTGATTTCTGTGTTAAAACTAAAAGATCAACGAGTTGTTTTGTCTTGGACAACGTGTAAAGTGGTCCAAAACAGTGGAAAAAGTTGATCAAATACACTTGGAGGGAGCCTACAGGGTTAGCACAATGAAGACAGACTAGAAAGAAGATGAAAACTATTCAAAATGATCCAAATTAACCATGATAAACAGTTCAGAAAATGACATATCATATTGCAAATTTACCATAATATCGCCAAGAAAAGAAGTTTGAATGACAAACACACACTTCTTTATTGATAAAACTTCCAAGAGAGTTGATTGCACCACACTTGACAAGCCTACAACCGATACAATGACTACTTTGCTCAAAGAGGAGCCATTATACTAGAAAAAGAGAGAAGAGAATGAGAGAGACACTATGTTACTACTACTAGAATTGACGAAATAAACGAAGGCGAGCCTCCAATATATAGCTAGTGAAGATGCACATCCAAAGGAAGAAAAAGGGACACATGAAGGGGGTAAAAATAAAGTCTAAATTTAGAGTGGACGCATGAATACAATTATCTAAAAAATTATATTTGTGCCCACTCTAAACTTATTATCTAAAAAATGTGTGTTAGTATTAACCGACTATATGGATAAAAAGGAACTAAATATCGTTAGTATTTTTTATTTTTCTACAAATGTTTTTCATCTCCAAAAAAAAACGTTAACATAAAGCTTTTTTCCCTCAACAAATATAATTTTTTTATTTACTTTTAAATAAATAAAAACTCCATTCAAACAATTTTTTTTTTTTTTTCATTCCATATCGAAAATGAATCAAAACATAATTATTCTCCTCCATTTGGTTGACACCAATAATAACAAAGAGACATGGCCTTTAAACCATCCAATAATAACAAAGAGACATGACCTTTAAACCATCAATCCAATGTAGTAAACACAGTCTTGGGCATTAAAATAATGAGAAAGCAATAACAATAGTGTGCAGGGGCGGTGGGGCTTCCAAGCTGGGTGATTCGAAGTGGGTTCCACGTGGTTTTCAAAAAGGTTAAAGACACTCTAAGAGGAAAATGAGTCGATTGGGTTAGCATTGAAGCCATTTAAATGCTCTAAATTATGTAGTAACAAAAGAAAAACACTATGGTCTCCAAGAACTCGCATAACCTCGACAACTTCTTGTGTTAATTCACTATTCTATGAAACACTTGAAAATTACTCTGAATAGGATTATGAGAGGTGTTCTGACAAATAGGTACACAAAATGAGGGCACATTCAAGGTAGATAATGTGTAGAACAAATGAATCAATGATAGACTACCTTGCATTAACATTGTCAATTACACACAGCAATGCCCCCACCATCAAGAACCGACTAACGTGATGTTTATTTATTATTATTTTTATTTTTATTTTTCTATCAATGATAGAAATAAGGTGTCAGGGTTCCAAATAATTTTATTTAAAAATAACAATCAAATAAACATCTTCTTCAAACCCTAGGGAAATTAAAGTCTAGCATTTTAATTTTTGGGTATGGACCAAACTAATAAGACAAAAGGAAATAATAGTGTCTTCTCAGAGATAGTGACCAATAACTAGAATCTCTTTAACTTATATTGAAATAATAAATCAAAAGGAATTTAGCTAATTCTTTTACAATACAATTTTTTTTATAATACAAATATAGAGTCTAATTTATTTAGAAATAATAAATTAAAAAATAAAGCAATCTATATTAATGAGATTTTTTTTACAATATAAATACTATTAAATATTATCGGTACATGATTAATATATCAAGTATTGAGAAGGTTCAAATTTTTTGAGGTATACAAATCTTTTCTAGAGTGAAATTTTTTTTAGGAAATGTTGTATCTCAATTTTTTTTTTTATCTATCTCTACACTTGATAGATATAGGGTTTAGATAGTTCTATGTTGGTTCCAACCACATGCAACCTCACGTAACTATATCCTCAATAAAAAATGTTATGAATTACTAACCAATATGGCTTATCCCTCTCTAGAAAGAGCAAATGTTTTTTTAGGAAAAACTTGACAAAGTTGAGTATCAATTTTGTTACCCACATTTTTCCTATAGAACACATCTCATTGGAAATGATATTTTTTTGTGTTATCTTGTCTTGTAAGCTAATAAAAAATGACCCTTGTAAATTGGCTATGTCCTTAATTGGTATATGAAGTGAAAAATTCAATGTTGATATAGATATGTTGAATGTTGCAACAATAGTGTAGGAAAAACGAAGCAAGGTGATCTTCTCAAGAAGACACTCAATTTTGAGGTCATGTTTAACAACTCCAAATAAGTAAAACTT
>JASDQU010435403.1:186439-203257 GCA_032191745.1 Picea mariana
TAGGAATCCAATGGTTACAATCATTAGGAACAATGTCTTTTAATTTTCAAGAACTTTTCATGAAATTTTTATGGGAAGGAAAATAAATTGAGTTAAGAGGTATCACAGGGAAACCCAGTAAGCTTATAAGCTCTAATGGAATGACAAAATTATTGAAAAATGGGCATCAAGGTGTAATTTCACAACTATTCTCACTAGATGTTCAAACATCTAAGCCATCTATTCCCCTAAATCTCCAAGGGATCATTGATAAGCATTCCAAAGTATTTGAAGATATTCCCAAAGGTCTTCCACCCACTCGAAATCATGATCATGATGTTCACCTAATTCTTGGGAGTGTTCCTCCTAACATCGAGCCGTATAGATTCCCTTATGCCCAGAAGAGTGAAATTGAGTGCATGGTTGAAGAAATGTTATAGGATGACATTATTAGATATAGCCAAAGTTCTTACTCTGAACCAATGGTAATGGTATTCAAGAAAGATGGCTCATGGCGTATGTGTCCATATTATAGAGAGATCAACAAGATCACTATTAAATATATGTTTCTCATTCCCATCATTGATGAACTGTTAGATGAACTACATGGATCAATCTATTTCACAAAGTTGGATCTCCGTTCAGGGTATCATCAGATTAGAATGAAGGAAGAAGATATCCTGAAAACAACATTCCAGACTCATGAAGGCCATTATGAATTTTTGGTCATGCCTTTTGGCCTTACAAATGCACCTTCCACATTCCAAGGGTTGATGAATTCCATTTTCAATCCCTTCCTTTGAAAATTTGTGTTATAGTTTTTGATGATATACTAATATGTAGAAAGTCTTGGGAGGATCATGTGCAACATGTTGACAAGGTGCTACAACTACTAAAGGAGAAACAATGATATGCCAAACCGTCCAAATGTTTGTTTGGGGTGAAGAAGATAGAGTATTTGGGTCATATTGTATCTCATGAAGGTGTCAAGGTAAACCCTAACATGATTAAGGCCATGATGGACTGGCCGATTCCCAAAACATTGAAGAATCATAGATGATTTTGGGGTTTGACAGGTTACTATCACAAGTTTGTTCGAAACTATGAGAGAATAGCAACATCTTTAAGGTTGCTAGCTAAGAAGGATGCATTTTCATGGACTCCAGAGGCAACTAAAGATTTTGAACAACTTAAAGAGGTGATGTGAAAAGATCTTATCTTGACCACACCAAACTTCACAAAAACCTTTATTGTGGAAAGTGATGTCTCAAGAAATGGAATTGGTGTTGTCCTAATGCAAGAAGGAAGGCCCATGGCTTTTGAAAGTCGACCACTCAAGGGAAAGGACTTACACAAACCCATTTATGAGAAGGAAATGATGGCAATACTACATGCATTGAAGAAATGACGCCCTTACCTAATAGGTAGGCACGTCAAGGTCAAAAAAGATCATGATAGTCTTAAATAATTCTTGGAACAAAGACTATATTCAAAAGAACAACAAAAATGGGTGACCAAGATAATGGGTTATGATTTTGAAATCATATATTAAAAAGGGAATAAAAATATTGTGGAATATGCACTCTCAATAAAGGATGAAGATGTTGAGGCCTTTCTCTGTGCTATCTCTATCATCCAACCCGATTGGATAATAGAAGCGAGGGATGAATGGAAGAATGAATAAAATGTGTGGATTCTCATTCAAAGGTTGCAATAGGATTCCAGTGCATCAGATAAATTTACATGGAAAAATGATTCACTATGGTAAAAATATCTCTTATATTTATGTAAGAACTCTCAACTCAAAAAAAAGTTACTATTGGAATTGCACACCTCTCTGGTAGGAGGGTACTCTGTATTTTTGAAAACCTGCCATAGGGTCAAGAAGGAATTTTTTGGGGATGGCCTTAAAACTGATGTTCAAATGTTTGTAGAAGAATGTTTGGTTTTCCAACAAAATAAGGTGGAAACAATTAAGACCCCAAGTCTTTTACAACCATTAGCCATCCCAAGTTAGCGCTCAGAGGAGGTTTCCATGGATTTAATCACAGGGTTACCAAAGTCTGAAGGAAAGAGTGTCATCATGGTGATTGTTGATAGACTGACCAAGTATGCACATTTTTGTGAACTCTCTCATCCCTTAAAATCCAATACAGTTTCTACCGCATTCATGCAGACAGTTCAAAAACTACATGGAATCCCAAAGATTATTGTAAGTGACAGAGATCCTATATTCACCGGACATTTTTGGACAACATTGTTTTCTTGTTTGGGTACTCAATTAGCTCATATCTCATCCTATCATCCTCAATATGATGGACAAACAAAGATAGTGAACAAATGTATGGAAGGCTACCTTAGTTTCTTTGTCTCTGATAAACAAACACAATGGTTCAAATGGTTACCCTTGGCAGAATGGTGGTATAACACTTCCTTTCATAGTGCAACAAAAATGACACCATTTATGGCACTCTATGGATACCACCCTCCTTCCACCACTTCTTCTCTAAAATAAAAATATAAGGTTCAAGCAGTGGAAGATCACATCGAGCATCAACACCAAGTTCTCCAAATATAAAAGGACAACCTGACCATATCACAGAATCACATGAAACAACAAGCAGATCAACATCGTATTGAAAGAAGTTTTGAAGTAGGGGATTGGGTTTTGAAGACTACAACCATACAAACATATTTACCTCGAGCAATCCAAGAAGGATATTAAATTATCACCAAAGTAATATGGCCCTTATAAGGTGTTGCAAAAGATTGGTACTATGGAATACAAATTGGAGTTGCCTGCATCGTCACAAGTAGACCCAGTTTTCCATGTTTCATGATTAAAGAAGGTTATAGGTGACAAGATCCCAGTTCAAACTATATTTCCAGATCTTGAAGAGGAATTAAAAATCATATTGGAGACTGAATCCATCACTGACACAAAAAATTTCCATCGTAGGAATAGATCCATTTCAGAGTATCTCATTAAGTGGAGGAAACCTCATGCTAAAGACTCCACTTAGGAAGATGAGTATTTTATACAGAAGCATCCATAATTACTCAAGCATTGCAGACAACACTTGCCTCAAGGGGAGGGTCATGTTAAGCCCTAAATAATGGCACATTACCCCTTAATTGGGGCATATTACATCAATAATGTTTTTTTATTTATGTCGTCTTGGGTCCATTAGTTGAAATTTTACCTCCTAGTCTCCTATATATACCAAGGAGACATTTTTATTTGGAATCATCTTGTATTGAGAAATTTATGTGGTGTATAAGGAGGTTTCCCCCTCGAAGAGGCTTATTATCTGAAATTATATCTTTTTTCAAGGAGTTGAGTACTTATTCCAAGGTTTTTCTATGCTATCTTGAGATTTGGTTCTTAACCATTTTTTTATCTTCGGGAAGGTATTCTCACATGACCCTAAGTGTTGGGCATGTGGGAATCATCATGGGCACCACATCACACTTTTAGTTTGGATAAAAAACCCTTGGATTTGAGTGGTGGATTCATGGGTTTGGTGATGGGATTTGTGGGCTTGTGTTGGGGCTTCTATGTTAACCCCTAAGGATTGTATATAAAGGAGAGAGGTCACTTTGACATTACACATCATGTAGAGTGTGTGGAGACATGATGGAACTAGCATAAATAAGTATGCACTTGTGCTAGGAGAATTGGTGATCTCAACAAAGGGAAATTATGCAAGGTGGCGAATATGACCCAAGAGAGAGAAGCGAAGAAGGTCACATGTGTGGAGTGAATTTTTTGTACCATACACCATTTTCAAGAGGGAGAAGCACATATATACGTGGGTTGCAGATGGACGAATCACGTATAGGGTATACATGATTTGCAGTGGAGAAAACAATGTATGTTTGTGGGTTTCTAGTTGGTGAATCATGTATCTGAAGTTTTATGGCATGTATATATCCGTACAGGTGGGCATACCCATGCTCGGGATGAAATAAAATCATGGCTACCAATCAAATACATTGTAGATCCATGTCATATAACTATATAAAGTGTATCCGTGAGAAATACACAACAGAGCTACATCTCGAAATAAAAAAGATATACATTTATAATATCCATCTTCTAGAAGTTGATAAGGCGTGATGGTTGGAGATGAGGTCTTCAGAGATTGAGAAACAACTTAAAAATCTTCAAAACTTGGGTAGGAGTGTAACATGAGTGTACGAATTCACAACCCAAAGTTCTTCGATGGCTTGTCGATCATGGACTAGAGAATATTGATGATCAGACTAAAGGCTTTATTGATTTCAAACAAAGACTTGATTGAAATTTTTGGATGGTCGGGCATGAGGGCAAGAGACAAACTACAGAGGGGCCGACTTAGGCTTGGAAAAAAATTCCCTTGGACAATAGCATGAAAAATGATGAGACTCAGGAAGCATGGCATTGACATAAGTTCTTGATGCAGGAGGCAACACAAACTCTCCATATGTTTGGAAGAATAACCAAACGGAGGAGGACACAACTCTATGTAGCGAGAACAACTTTCTAAGGTCATATTAAATCCTATATATTGAAGAACAAACAGAAGGATGTTCTTTATCCAAGGGTGACTCATTGTGTTGCCAATAGAAAGAAATACTTTTCCCTTCCTCTTTTTGGGGTATATTTGATTTTTTTTGTCTTTTTCAATAATTTTGGAATAATAATAAAAGAATGCTACGTTACAAAGGAGGAATGAGTGTCGCAAACATACGATTTCGAGGCACAAGGACAAGACTGATGTTCAAAGCAAGGACACTCAGAAAAAATCCCTCCTGGGGCCAAAGGTGTCAAGACACATAGGCAAAGTGCTATAGGGCTTGCATATAAGGCATGCTTCAGATGGTTCAATTGAGAGCAACATGGATCTGACATTAGGCCAAAGACGCGTGTATGCAAACATGATTAATAAGACACACAATGGTAACGTCCTTCGATGTAATTTTAACGAGCCCAGAGAAGGTAATCTCGACGGTTTTTAATATTTAGAGAGTCTGAAAAAACATAAAAGGAGACTCCGTTGGGGTACCTTTTTCGAAGGTAGTCTAGTCGGTTCGAAAAAGGGGTAAAATAGCACTGACAAGACATCTATTCAAAACCATTTTAATGAGTGTGATAAAGACAAGATCACTCGACAATGTTTTCATTTTTAAAGAGTCTGAAAAAGGATTAACTATGGACTCCATCAGGAATGTTCTTCTGAACCATTTTAACGAGTGTGAAAGAATAAGGTTACTCGACGATCTTTTCTATTTTAGGGAATCTGAAAAGAGATTAACTATGGACTCCCTGGGGGTTCCTTTTTTGTAAATTTAGTCCCTCGGGCCCAAAAAAGGGTTTAAATTATACCTGAGAGTACTCTTCTAGAGAATCGAGGCTCCTAGAGTATACCTTTGTTCGTATAGTTGACCATCCAGACCAAAAATGGGGTAAACTACCATCGGACAGACATGCCTTCAAATTTCAATTTAACGAGCGTGAAGGGCAACAAGATCGCTCGACAATATTTTCATTTTTTAAAGGGTTTAAAAAGGGCTTACAAGAAGACACGTGGGGGCTACGACTTATGTATGAAATTAGTTCAGGTAGAGCCCGCTGCTAGGCTCAGACCAAGAGTCTCTTCGATAGTCAACTTGGGAAGTCTCCCAAAAGGGAAGAAAACACAAACCACGGTGTAAGTCCTCCCGTGGTATAGAAACCGTAGTCATGGCTTCAAGGATAGCCTCATCTAAAGGCAATTCAAAATCTGAGAAATCACACAAACGAAGATCGACAGTCCCAAAGGGTGAAGTAAATTGACCATACTCCATATGATGATGGAGGTTCTAGCAAGAACTAGCAGAGTCTATCAACGAAGAATCACAAGCACGATAGCTTGAGGATCTACAAACAATGAGATCATACTTAGAAGGATACTCAAGCCCACTTGGACCAAGAGGGAAAATCAAGGGCTCCCATGCCCCCATTGGATGAACCAATGGATCAATTGTTGATTCCAAGTCTCGAGAAGGAAAACATGATTGCACAGGTTCCTTCTCAGAAGAAATTGAACACCAAGGATAAGACACCACATGATTGCACAGGTTCCTTCTTAGAGGCTCCTTCATCCACAACACATCGATAAATGTTTGTTGAATTAACTTCAACCCTTATTTGAAAATATGCAGAAGAAGGAAGACAAGGCTCAACAAGATCATTTTAATCAAAGGAAACCATCCTATGGCTTGGAGGGGGTGTGCTTGAAGCGAGCAGAATGCCCCCTTGTTCTGAAAGTACGGAACTGGAAATGATGAAAACATAGTCGGTAGACACTTCACTCCCCAATAGAGGAGTGGGATCAGTCAAAGATGGCATCGGCGTGACCACTTTGGTAGACTCGACACTCTTCAAGAGAAGAGTGGGATCAACCTAAGATTGCAAGGGCCTAACCACTTTGGTAGACTCAACACTCTCCAAGAAAAGAGTGGGATTAGTCGAAGATTGTGATGGAATGACTACTTTCTCAACCAATGACTACATAGGCTACGAGACTACATGGTCTAAAGGCACCTCACCCCTGAGGAGTGGGATCAACCGATGACTGCATTGGCATGACCACTTTCTCAACCAATGACTGCATAGGATAAGAGACTACATGGTCTAAAGGCACCTCACCCCTAAAAAGAGGAGTGGGATTAGCCGATGACTGCATCGACATGACCTCTTTCTCAACCAATGGTTGAATAGGATGAGAGACTACAATGTCTAAAGGAACCTCACCCCCCAAAAGAGGAGTGGGATCAGTGGATGACTGCATCAACGTGACCACTTTCTCAACCAATGGTTGAAGAGACTGTGAGGAAACCTCAGAAGACTCAAAATCAGAAGAGCTTGCAGAAAGGGACCACAATCTGTGTACCTCTAGAATGTCAGGGCACAAATGATTAAGTTGATCTCCCTTGCAAATCTTACAAGGGAACTTAGGCTTATGTCCTATCCGTATAGGTTTCTCAACAGAATCAATGCCCCCAACATGACTAGAATTGGTTGGTTTAACATCTCCAACATGACTTGAAGAGGTTAGTGATGGGTCGATAACATGACTCACAGAGGCTACAGACCTATTGCCAATATGACTAGCAAGGACTGGACTTTTTCCCCCAGCATGACTTGCAAAGGGTGGGTGCTTTCCCCCAGCATAACTTGCAGAGTTTGGGTGTTGGTCTTCAATGTGACTTGCAGAGGGTTTCGACCTATCTCCAACATGACTCGCAGAGGTTGGTGATTTATTCTTCCTATTCTTCCTCTTTCTATTTCATTTAGACTTCTAGTTACTAGTAACTGTACTTTCACCAGAGGTGGGAGAAGGAGGAGGAGAAGAATTTGTTGATGAATAAAAATCAACAGTGTGTCCATTACTTAAGGTGATTAACTGATAAGCATCAAGAGAATTCGAGACATTTGGAATGGTACCCAACCAAACCGGTAGTCCCACATTCAACCCAGGAATGTACAAAGTGGCCATCAAAGGGACACCAATGTTTCCGAAGAAAGGAAAAGAACAAGAATCCCCTTGCGAAGGGGTTCCTTGGTTGGTATCATCGATAACTTTAGCGATGAATATATTATGCATAGGTTATCCCCTTGTGGGATCATTCAAATCTGTAAAAGTCTCACACACTAACTATGGCATACCAGTGTTATCAAAACAACGCCTATATAGAGGTGGCTCTACATTTCTAAGAGGAAGACAAAGCTCATGACCAGCGAAGTGGGCGGTCTACCACCCTAGTTCAGAGACCCAAATCCATGGTTGGCTAACTCACTATGGAAAACTAGGGAGCATAGAGCACACACTAAAAGTTCCTAACAAAAAATCAAGCAAACGACTAACTAGTTAGAAGAACAATTACACCAACCAACACTAGAGAAACTTACTGGTGCAAGTGAAACTCGAATACGGAAGCACCCTCCGGGTATACTCTACAAATCATGGCCCGATCTTTGCCTTAGGTACTGTGGTATAACCCCATGGTCACCTGTGTAAGTCCCTAAAATAAAGGCAACTAGGTTGCCAGCTCGTGAACAATCACCAGGAAGGTACAGTCAACAGTCGGGTGGACCACAATGAGTAGGGTATCAAGCCCAAAACCTATCAATGGTATCAAAAGCAAGTGTTCTAGAAGACAATTGAGGACCTCGAATGAATTTGAAACTAACGAAGCTCCGTGGAAAATGTGATCAATGAAATCCCAAGACAAGTCCTCTATATGCATTCCCCACTATGCTTGGTCCGACTTTGGAGGGGTTATCTCCGCTACCTTTCCGCACACAACCTCATGTTTAGCCCATGTGTTAGAGTGAGGTCCCAGATAATTTCCACGTTACTGGACTTCTACACTCCTTAGCACAGACTCGTATGTTTTTTTTATAGCCTTGAAGAGTTTCCTCTCCAACCTAAATCAAGGCTCTAGCCTAATCTAGTTGATGGACCCTACAAACATAAAGTCTAGTAAATTTTAATTAGCATTCTTTTTACTGGCTTGATTTACTCAAAAAGGGTACGGTAGTGCAACTGATGTTGTTAAGACTCTTGCAAAAAATGATGAAACTTATATGAACACTGGCAAAGAATGATTATATTTCTTATTTTTTTTATTTTTTTTGAAATGCTTTTAAAATTAGAAGAAAACACAACGGTATGCTAATTTCTTTTTCTTTGTCAAATAACAATGCAAAGAAAATGCCAGGAAAGAAAGATATCTAAGAAACTAAAATTTGTTTTTTATATTTCTTCCAATCAAAGAAGAAATAACAAAAGATTCTAAAAGAAACTGATGAATTCATGATTCATGCGCCCCCCACCAGCCATGAGGGGTTTTTTTTTTTCAAAATGCAACTCATTTTTCTTAAAATTTCAAGCTAAAAATAAGTTTAAAAAGATAAGAAACACAAGAAATCTTCTAAATGAAAAAGAAAGATATAATAGAGTCCAAACCTAGGCTAAGCTGCTATGATAGAGACCACATTCAGACAAGAAACACCCTGGGAAGTAAAAAATTGATAGCAAGGAGGATGACTGCCACCAAAAACATTTCTGGACAGGTACGTGAATTTCTCTTCAAAAGCTAGCATGCATACACAGGGTATAGAAGGGAAGGGCACGTGTGCACGCAGGCAGGCCCACTACAAGCTGCATGTGCCTTTGAAATCCTTCAAAAAAAGAAAAGAAGTAGCTAAGCTTCAGTAGAGGATATTGGTATTGAACATTAGCACCCCTTAAAGGTAAAAACAAAACTTACTTTGATGCAAAGAGGCAAGAAAAATATAGCAAAACAAAGTTAATCCTGAGGTTTTTACCTGACTATGGACTATTCAATCAGAGATCTAGAAGGGCCCAAAAGATCCCTGAGAAGGATCACTCCTGCAGGGGAGAGGATGACTGCCTCTTCCTGAGAAGGATTTGTTGGGTTCTCAGACATGTGGCTAGCACTTCATTAGCAAGAGTACATACACGGGCTGATTAAAGGCAGAGTGTGTGCATATGCGTGCAGTCCCACTATAGGGCACGTATGCCTCTTAAGACTCTCAAAAATAGAAAATAAATATTCTGGTAAGTAGAGCAGGGAAGAATTGTATTGAGAACTAGAACCCATGAACACTCAGACTTCTTGCAGAAACTCAAAAAAGGCAATAAAACTGATTTCAAAATACCTAATAAAAAATCCCCAAAGAACCCTAGAGACTCCCCAGTACGGTCGCCAATTCTATTGTGGGTGGGAATCCCTCCTACAGACTTAGCATTTAAGGGCTCTAATCATGCATTCAGAAAATGACCATTTCAAAGGCCTCTACTCTTTCCTATTCTCCCAACACAAAACCCCACATTCATGCAATACAAAGGTGTAAATGAGATTTGGTAACTCTACCTTAAGTCCTTCGTTTGTTGTCGATCCCTTTGCTTTCACTCGCTCTTTGATTGCAAGCCTCCTCCCAAAGCTGACCTGCATTCACACATGAACAAACAAAAGGTTGTGAACATGCATTTCATATACTAATTGCTGGGTTACTTGTGATAATATCATAAAATAAACATTCAACTTGAACATATGATATGGCAGGATGAGAAAAGTATTCCTTTTTGTATTAATATTCACAAGAGTAAACTTACAATATGTGGTTGGCACTGCTCCTCGAAACTAGTCCTGGGCTCCTCTTCAACTGTCCTCCAACCACTTTTCTTTATACTTCTCTTTGCATAAGGATGGCTAAAGTTTGGGACAAGGGGAATGCTCAATTGGGTATAGTTTCTTTACTATGATTTTCCTCCTTTCAAATGGGACCCCTACCCCTTCTTTTATAGGCTAGAAGAAGCTAGGTATTTGGTCGAATGACCGACCATGCATGGTCGAAAGGTTTAGTTAACTTACCCAAAGCTGTGTGTTCCATCAGCAACTTTCCTTTTTCTGTGCTTTTGTAGGTACACGCGGGCTGTATTGGGGAAGCTTGTGTGTACACGCATGCCGTAATGGAGCAGGGCACGTGGGCCTTTATAAAGGGGGTTTTTAAGAAGAGGTTTTCAGTAGTGTTTTGGAAAAGAAGGAATCTGAGATGGCCTGATGCCAAGTAAGCATTCCAAAGTTCGAGGCCAAGCCTAACGAAGATCCTAGCAATCATGTGACTACTTTCCACTTATGGTGCTCATATAACTCTTTGAGGGACGAATCCATCCAGTTGCGATTGTTTCAACGCACTCTCATAGGGAGTGTTGTGAAATGGTACATCGAGCTCGAATTCTCACTATACTCTTCCTTTGGCAAATTGGCAATGGATTTCTTAAACCATTTCCAATTACCTGTGAGATATGATGTGGGCATTGAATTGCTGGCCAACTTTGAGCAAACAAAAGTGGACCATATCTCGAATCACATTCAATAATGGAGACGCCGGAAGAGTTTGATAAAACTACTAGTCCCACCAGCATTCCTGCTAGAGTGGTTCCTTAAGTCTTTGGTACCCCAATTATATAAATACATCGCAACATTCGGGGTGTTTTTCGAGAAAGACGTGATAATGAGATCTCAACAAATAGAGTTGATTTACTCTCAGTCTGGTTTACTTTACGAAATTTTTCCAGATGCACCAAGGTTAATACTTGACAAGGCTAGAAA
This sequence comes from Picea mariana, assembly GCA_032191745.1. Taxonomy (NCBI): domain Eukaryota; kingdom Viridiplantae; phylum Streptophyta; class Pinopsida; order Pinales; family Pinaceae; genus Picea; species Picea mariana. Next base: position 197,588 of record JASDQU010435403.1, read on the forward strand.
GAGGTCTAGACCACATGCCAACGACATTATTGGTTCAGCACAAATGAAGCCCGCTAATCTATTGTCAAATCAATTGCAACAATTTTTGATACAGCAGACAGCGGCTAGCCAGACCATCGGTTTGGCTGTTCCCCCTACCCAAAAGTCAGATGTACACAGTGTGCAAACGACAAACCCAAAGGCCACCCAGCAGCCCGATGGAAAGAAGAAAAAATGAAAGAAGGGTAAGGGGGATAAGAAACCCACCGACAATGCTGGCAGGGGTGACACTGAAAAGAAGAAGTCGAAGTATCCTTGTAATGTTTGCAAGGAGGACCACCCGAAACATCAGTGCCCTCGGCTTGTGGAGGCCCAGATGTTATTATCACAGCAACGGCTTGTTGTGTTAACGAACCGGTTTCCACATGGGAAAAACCTAACCCAAGCCTATTTGAGCACTGAGGGGGGCAGTCAAGGACCCCCCGTCTTCAAGTAATCCTTCATCCATGAATGTATACATGATGAAAGGTAACGTTGACATAGAAACTAGGACATGTGACTATGAAATCTCAAGCACCTGTGAGAAGAGTAAAGAAGCCAAAAACCCATCTCTTCCTCTCCAGATTGAGAAGACGTTGGGTGAAACAATGACATGCATCCCAAAAGGTGCATTCAAGAAAGCTTCTCACAATCCAAATGCAAGGGCCACCCAGAACTACTCTGTGGTGGAGGATTTGTCACAATCCCCTTATGCAATGTCTTCTTTGGAAGTCCTCCAGAGTTGCCCTTCCTAGAGAAAGGCTCTGTTAGTTGCCTTAGGATCTACTGATACTTGTAATCTGGGAACAATCATGCTTGATATGACCGACTTAAAACCTCATCTTCCTTACCACGTAGTTTTTCAGATAGTAATGACTTACACCATGAAATCTTTTACCCGGAACATTTTCCACACAGTGGTTGATGAGGGCGCCTCGACATGCGTAATGTATTTGGCATGTTGGAAGGCCATAGGCCAACCCATTTTGTCTCCATCACCTACTCTTCTTATGGATTTTGACGATCATTCTTTCCGGCCACATGAGATCATCCCCTCTTTCCTTGTGCAGTTAAGGGAGAAAATTGTGTGCGTTGAAGTTGAAGTGGTCGATGCGTCTCTCGACTACAATCTCTTGTTAGGAAGGAGTTGGACCTATGCTATGCAAGTAGTGGTCGTGACAATTTTTTGGGTCTTGTTGTTTCCACACGATGGTCAGATCGTGAACATTGATCAGTTATCCTTCTCTCATCCTGGCCCTTCATTAGGAATCTCCATAGTCCCTATGATTGATAACCCTCATCCCAACATCATCAACGTAGGGGTTGGTTTGTGCCCACCTTTGATGGATACTTTCAATTACCCGCCTTCAACTAACAATTTCCATTTCATGTCGACCGAAATTTTTCAACTCTCATTGTTTTTCGCGATGTACTTTAATGACTTGTGGAATCTTCCTTCCCCATCATCCATGATGAAAGGGAAAGATCACCATGGCATGTACAATTCTCTTTATGTGGAAGAAGTTGCATACTCGATTATTTAGCAAGCTTTCTCCGACCCCAACCCGACTCTCGCACAAGAGTTAGATCTAGTGCTCAAGCCTATTTGGGCTCAAGGTTCCCTTGCTGATACAGATTCTTTAGACTTAGTCTTTCCCTCAGATGAGGTGATTTTTGAGGCAATGACTAGTCCAGACAGACCCTAGGATGATATTCATCATAGATCTTACTTCCTCCTAGAGTTAAGATGAATTGAAGCAGGTGAATTCACTCTGACTATGAATGGAGATAAAGCTTATCCTATCAATCCTTTGGAAATGTACGCAGTTTACGCTAAAGGAAATATGGCAACAATAGCTGAAACGATACCTATCAACATATCCAAAACCCCTGGCATCATGGATAATATCTTCGCCAGAGAAAACTACACCCCGAGGAGATTCAAATCTACACGGATTTATTTAAAGAATTCCGCGATGTGTTTGTTTGGTCTTATGAGGAAATTCTAGGCATAGATCCAAGAGTCATTGAACATGAAATCATGACTTATCCTCATGTTAAGTTGGTCTGGCAGAAGCTTTGTCTGGTCAATTCTAGGAACGCAACAGCTATTAAGGTTGAAGTAGTGAAACTACTTAAGTCCAGTTTCATCTACCCCGTCCAATTGACTCAATGGTTGTTGAATCCAATGCCATTCAATAAAAAACATGGTACGATTCGTGTATGTATGGATTTCCGTGATATGAATAAGGCTTGTCCAAAAGACAATTTCCCCACGTCATTTATTGACCAGATATTTGATGAATGCGTAGGTTGAGAGGCCTTTTATTTCATGGATGGTTTTTCGGGATACAATCAGATACAGATCAAGCCTGAAGACCAACACAAAATCGCTTTCATTTGTCCATGGGATACATTCACTTATTGGAAGATGCCTTTTGGTCTGAAAAATGTTGGAGCTACGTTTCAGCGGGCCATGTCTTTTACTTTCCATGACCTCAAACACATAGTCGAGGCTTATCTTGATGATTTAGCGTCACGATCTTGCAAGAGAGTTGATCATCCTACACATCTCTGACTTATCCTTGAATGGTGTCGTTACTACTGAATCCGCTTGAATCCAAACAAATGTAGTTTTTGCATCACATCGAGTCGTTTTTTGGTTTTCATAGTTTCAAAAACAGGGATCATGGTCGATTCTCTAAAGGTCGAGGCAATAGTTCAATTCCCCCCCCCAGCCTGTGCACCATCCCTTGGCTTTAGAGTCTGCAAGGAAAAGTGAACTTTTTACGGTGTTTCATCACAAACTATACCGATATCACAAAGGGTTTTATGCATTTATTGAAGAATTATGTTCCCTTCCATTGGGATGAAGCTGCTCAATGCTCTTTCATAGCATTGAAACATGCCTTCACATCAACCCCTCTACTTCGGCCACCCAATTATAATGAAGATTTCTTATTGTATTTGGCAACTGCAATGTTAACCATTGGTATGGTCTTAGTTCAAGAGGATGATTTTCTCTCAAAATACATGATTTATTACCTGAGCCGAGGCCTGGTTGGACTGGAACTCAATTATTCCCACATTGAAAAACTTGCGTTGGCAGCAGTCCATGCTATCCAATAGTTCCATCATTACATCTTGTTTCACAAGACCACCATCATAGCCATTGTGAATCCATTTCAATACGTTTTGACATGACGTGTCATCGGCATAAATATCAGTAGATGGATAGTTATCCTCCAGGAATTTGATTTGGATTTCGGTTCGGCGAAATCCAAAAATTCGATGGTCTTTGTGGAACTCATATCGAAACTTCTAGTTGAATCAAGTGATGTTATACCCAATAAGTCACCTATCAAAGGAGACATGTTTTTGATCATTTCTTCCGACCCCTGGTATGGAGATGTGCTTTTCTATATCCATAATTTAAAGTGCCCCACCTCTTCTTCTCGTGATGAGCATTGTCATATACGCCATCAGGATAAGAACTATCTCATACTCGAGGACACTTTGTATCGTCAAGGTGTAGACTGAATCCTTCGCCAATGTCTCACTCATGAAGAAGAAGAAATTGTGCTTAACGATTGCCACATTGGAGCATGTGGCGGTCATTTGTATGGGTTGGCAACAACCCAAAATATTCTATGAGTCAATTACTTTTGGCCAACATTAATCAAAGATTGTGTTGAATCGGTCAAGAAGTTCCACCCATGTTAGATCTTCTCTCGGAATATGAGGGCACAACCCACTCCATGTTTCTCATTATTACCATTGGTCCCTTCACTAAATAGGGGATTGATTACACTACATGAAATCCCCCTTCATCAAGGGGGCACCACTATATCATCGTAGCAATAGACTACTTCACCAAGTGGGTCGAAGCTAGGCCAATGTTCAAATATGACGAGGAGATAGAAACTCTCTTTTTGTTCAACTAGATAATAGCAAGGTTCAACGTCCCAAGAGAGATTTTCATTGACCATGGGAGTCACTTTCAGAACAAAATGATGACTGAGTTAATGTCAAATCTTGGGTTTCATCAAGAACATTCATCACCCTACTACCCATAAGAGAATGGTCAGGTGGAAGCTATAAATGAATCTCTTAAGACCATGCTACAACGAACGATCAATTTGGCCAAGTCAAATTGGCATTTGATGTTATACTCAGAATTATGGGCTTACCAAATGTCTATTAAGACTGCAACCAATTTCTCACCTTTTCAACTCGTTTATGGGTTGGAAGCAGTCTTACCCATAGAGTGACAGATCTCATCTCTAAAGTTGGCAGCACAGTTATTTCCAGACACTTCACCACTTGAATAGTGTTTACTATACCTCGAGCATCTCAATGAGCAGCATCATGATGCGGACTTGTCTAACGAGGCTCACAAACAAAAATTCAAGTGTCAGTATGATCGGTTCGTTCATCCTTAGATTTTCTCTGAAGGCAACCTTGTCTTGGTCTATGACCAAGATAAGTACCCCCTAGGGGCAGGCAAGTTCAAACCCATGTGGTTCGGACCTTTCATCGTGAAAGAAGTACTACAGAAGGGTGCTTATCATCTGGTGGACTTTGAGGGAAATTTTTTGGTGGAGCCTAGAAATGGGCTCTACCTCAAGAAGTATTACTCATAGGTGGGTCACCTTGGGTGAATTTTTGTAACATATGTATAGTCTTTGTACTATTACTTTTTATTTTTGTCTTTTGGTTTTATGGACGTGTCATTTTTTATGTTATATTTTTCACTGTGGCAGATTTCAAGTGAATCATAGGTGTTTGTTGGGTTCGCAGACAGTGTTAGATGGCACACTCGGAGGCTTGCTTCTGCAGATTGGGTGATTTTCACACCTCAAGGCTAGTTTCTATCTTCAGAAGGTATCTGTTTAGGTGACACCACAAATAATGTCATCGAATACAGTGCAGTTCTTGAGTTGCTTCGTGATGCTTTTTCGCTTGGTATCTCTCACCTATGGGTATATTTAGATGCTTAGTTGGTTGTGTCTCATTTAAATGGAGTTTACTGCGTTCATGATCCTACTCTACACTGATGGTTCCTTAGGGTACTTCTCTTAGAATGAAGCTTTGATTACATTACGTATATCCATGTTCCTAGGATATTGAATCAAGTTACAGATACTCTAGCTAATCATATATTAGATCGACATCTTGAACACATTTAAGAAACACACACACATACATGTAAATACATTTGTAAATAAATGTAATCCATAAAACACAAGAGATGTAAATATGCGTATATATATCACAAAGTATCAGAGTACATAAGTGGGCATAAGTGCCTCAAAAAATATGTGTCCAGTAAAGAGTCACAGGGCTTATGCCCTCAAAAATAAATAAACGGTGCCATCAACACATAAGAAATCTAGTCTAAGCTAAGGGAAGGGCATGTGGGTCCTGTCATAGTGAACAACAACGTTATCCATACGCCGAAAAAGCTGGACCCAGGTCCATGGTACCCCAACAATGCAAGTCTGCACGGATGGTGGGAGATCCTTGATCTCCGCCATGGGGACTGTCCGAGTAAGCGCGACGAGGCTCCTCTTTACCTGTCTCAATACTCTCTCAGACTCTCCGGCTGGAGATCCCCCTAATGCTACTAGTCCATCGGCCACAACTGGTCCT
>JASDQU010435404.1:0-12535 GCA_032191745.1 Picea mariana
ACTCAATGCTTGATCCTGGCCTTTTGGGCGTTCCCGCCGTAGACAGCACATGTTGGATGAAATTGTTATTGTAAGTCTGCGCGTTGCCTACTGTCGCAACATTGTTACCGCTGGAAGGCCAACCACTTTCGGTAATAACAATAGGAAGGTTGGGGAAGCCCAACGTTCCCATGGCGGACAATACGGCATCCACCATTGCATCAAACAGATTATTATAAGTCAGATTTCCATCCACAACAGGGTTCGTGGTATTGAACAAGGCGTAGTCAAGACTAATGTCTGTAGGGTCTGACATGTAACTGAAATAAGGGTACACATTGATCATCAAAGTAGAATTTGTAGTGTCGAGGAAACCTAGAATTGATTTCATAGTATCTGAGATTTGGGGGGCGAAGGTACCGGCAGAGGGAGGATAAGAAGTGCCGAGGATACCTAATTTATGTGCTGTAGACACCTTGATTTGGTCCTGCAAATTGGCTGCCTGAAGGACGGCATAAACATTCTGCATGGCGGGTAAGATCAACGCGCCATTAGTCTGATCATCGGGAAGAATCTCATTGCCTATCGAAATGTATTTAATATTCGCTGCAGGATAGTGAGGCTGGATGTTGGTGTTGAACCATTGGCTTGCAGCGTCTTGACTGCTCGCGAGCGTCTGCACATCCCCGTTGTTGACTCCCACCGTTACTTCCACGCCGGAGTTCTCAAATGCCCCGAGAACGGTGGAATCCGTGTCAAACATCCTCATTTTTCCAATGCCGTATTGTGTGTACATGTCTACCACGTCTTGTGGCGAAGGCAAATTATCACCAATTCTACCGTAGCAAACTCCAATCGACTGGGCATCTACAAAGCAAACAATAATTGCTGTGATTTAAAAACTAGAAATATATTTTGACCATCTAATATATCAGTATCGAATTTAGTTGCGATTTAAGATCACCTATCAAATTCAATTGCAGCAAAACTACAATGCACGTAATGGTATAAACAACATGGCGATAATTCATAATTTTTTCGCAGTTGAAAGCCATGAGAACTGTTTCTGAACAACCCAGACTCAAACTTTCAACCTCGTTGAATTAACTTTGAGAAAGTGTTTAGACAACACAATAAATTCTTGTTGCAGTAATTGCACAAGCATGGATTTTATAGTGTAAGGATTGGATAAGAGCATAAATCTTTCTAATCCCGACATCTAATTCCGTACTGCTTTTTCCTTTTTAATTGCACAAGCATGGATTTTATTCTGCAAGGATTAGGTACGAGATTTTTTTTTTCTAAACCTGAGATCTAAATCCGTTCTGCATTTTCCCTTTTTGTCGTCATTTTTTTGCAACATTCCCTTCAGGCTGCAACATTCCATTGACTCATTCCATTGACTCTTCCACAGCGTCATTGACTCTTCCACAGCGTCTGGATACTTCAAAATTACACCGATTCTGCCGATTCTATTTTTGTCCAATCGCTATAGAAAGTATTCTAATCTTCGGTGTAATATAGGGAAAGTTTTGCTGGTCCTCTGTCCAACGCCTGTAATAACTTGCCACCTGTTAATTAACCATTGGCCAATATTCTGCGTCCACCTATCTTATCCTTATCTTCTGCTTGACCGACTTCACCGACTCCAATGCAACAGTTGCTAGGTTCCTTCTTTATCAACTGGGCTCGCCGCTAGAGAGATACAGCGATATATTTTTCTTTTTTAGATATCAACAGATGCTCACGAGGTGCCCCGATGATCGGAGCAGCAAAAGATGACCAGCATAAGGATGTATGTATATCAATCTACAATGATTTTCAAATAAGTATTTGTTGCTCCTGCCCATTTAGTGAATCATAACTAATTTTAAGTCTGGCCTGTATTTCAGGAGGTAGTATTTGAAGTGCAGTCAAATGTTCTTCCCAACAAGATCTGTCTTCTTCTTCGCAGAGGAGAGATCCAAACACTTGTAACGATAAAACCTGATCTACGAGATTTTCAAATTCTGGTGGTGGATGTCGCTGAAAGAAGGCATGTCGGCAGAAAAGCTCTAGGGAGTGTGGTCTATTGAGGCCCTTCAACCGATAAATTGATGACTTTGCTATTCCGGCATTTTTTAGTACTTGGTAGTCACGAGAAGTAACCAAAATCAAACTCCGAGGGTCCACGACACCCTTAATTGACAGGAAGGCATTCAACTGATCGCGATGATCTACATCGTCTAATATTATGAGAGCGTGGCAAGATTTGAGATGATTTTCGACTATCCCTACACCTTGTTCCCACTCATCAATTTTAATATCTTTACCTTTTAGGTTCTTAATGAGCTTAGCCTGCAAATAATTTAGAGACTTTGCAGCTGCACTTTCTCTTACCTCAAATAAAAAAGATGAGCCACTGTAATTTGATCTCTTGCTGTTGAAGCATTGTTTGGCGAGCGTGGATTTCCCTATTCCACCTAAACCTACAATCCCCACAACCTTCGCCGCCTCCACGCGCTGATCCTCCTGGTGGGATAGAACCGTCGTTTCAAAATCTTTTAATTTTTCCGTTACACCAACTGGATTGTGAAATAAGTTGCATGTGCAGTACTGTAAAATTTGAAAAGACGGTCTTAAATGGTTACAACAACTCGCATAAATTGTTTGTGGGTGTTTACAGGGATGCATGTAGTTGCTAATATGTTGTGATTTTTTATTCTAAACTCAACTACATAAGTGTGAGTAATGTTGAATTTTCTAATGAATAAAAAAGAAAAGAAATGTAAGATATTAATATAAGTGTATGGAAGGGATGTCATAATTGGATCTCATTCCATGGTTGGGTCACAATTTATACCAACTCTCAAGGAATTTTAATACAAAACTTAAAGATCTAGGATTTAAATTTTTGGCACAAGTAGGAACAATGGATTTGGAAAATTCTAGAAAAATAGGGTGGATAAAGGCAGAGGTTTTAGGATTGGAAGGAGACTTGAAAGTGTTAGAATAAAGCTTACTTTAGGAGACTAGATTGAGTTGGTTGAAGATTTGTAGGAGGCTATTGAGATATCTTCTCAACCACTCCCTCCAAATATGGAATTGGTTGGATCTGAATCCAGCTATATATTTACCTATGTATGTGTGTAAGAGTAAGAGTGCAGTAATACAATTTATTGTTTGTGTGTTATTCCTATGCAATGGCTGCTCTTCCAATTTCTATTTTGGTATCAGAGCCTAGCTGGGCTTAATCCCTCACGGAGTGCCCAGGAAGATGAAATAGTTTGGGAGACGGTTTTCTGTACATACATAGATTAAGAGTGTTGAATTCTTTAGTTTGTGAGAGTGTTGCCACTATTGCTGTTGGAGGAGGGTCACATTGCCACGCATTTGAGAAATCGTCGGAACATATCTCGTTAATATCTGTGTGTGTTGTTTACTGTTCAAATCGCAGGAGATTGCAGTTGTTCAGACCTGAGAAAAAGAGTCGTTGTTTCATTTGTGAGCCGTTGTGTGAAGTTTTTTATTCCTGTGTTGTGTTTTGTGGAAGAAGGAAGCAGAAAAAAAAAAAAAAAAACTGCCTGCATGGAGGAGATCCATCAAACCATTGTGCAAGAAGTCGTAATTTGCTGCTACCAAGGAAGAATTGTGCTGCTACCAAGGAAGGATCTGCGCGAATTGAAGCCATCATTACAACTACTATTCTTTCAGCCCAGCGTGTAGATCATTGCAGTTAAACTCGTATCGAAGGGTTAATCCATTATGAGCGTCTGCGTGAGGCATCAATGTTGTTTATTTTAACGCACAGAGAGAGGTTTCCAATCTGTGTGAATAAACTGCCCATCGGTCGAGCAAAGGAAGGAAGGAGTTGTACTAGAAAAATATTAAGGGCTTGTCGATTGTGCTTGTGGTTGCTGATTCCTCTTTGGATTTTGTGGCAGGAGAATTTGATTACTCATCCGGTTCAATAGATGCAAGTTCTGCTCAAGTATGCACTGTTTCAAAGCAATCTTCTGGTTATTTTATTGCAATAGAGAAACAAAATTGCAATTCAATGTGTTATGCCAGAAAGTACCCTCTTAGTTTGATTGAAGGCCATCATCAACTAGCGAGATCACCATGAAATTTGTTGATCAAATATCTATTAGGTATGGACCATATAGTCATCTTATGGAGATGCCGGAGTGGATACAAATGACCTATGAGGAGGAAAGGTTTGTCTTGCGTAGAACATGGAGGATTCATTACAACATTGTATTCAAACTGTGGTGGTAGATTTCACTTAAATGTGTGGTGTGTAATTTGTGATAGTTTTATAGAATATGAAGAATTGTAATGCAGAACCAAATATAGAGCAAAACGATGTAATTCAACCTTGTAGTTTTTGCGTGTTCTTCGGTGCCACAAGAGCAAGTTACTAGTTTGATTATTGCGAGTATGTTATAAGTTGTAGATTCGTGTTGTACTTCGGTGCTCCAAGATCGACAATTACAGGTTACATTTACCTGGTGAGTTTAAAGTTTTGTGTGTAAGTGTCTATGTAAAAATAAGAACTTGTATTTTGATGCAAGCTGGCAGCCCTAGTTTCAAGTACATTGTTTTTATTGGAAGTCACCTTGTGTAAAGGAATGTTGAGGACATTTAGTATCCAAACTTTTCTTCTAGATACTGAAGGATAGCTAAAAGAAAAAATCCTACAGATGAAGGCAAGTTCATAGAATGCATCAATAATTGTCAACTTTTATCACGAAAGCCCCAATGAGCCAAGTTGTCAAATTGTCCAGTATACAAGTGCAAGAAAGATGGTTAGAGGCGTTTTGACTTTAAATGTGTCAATGGAAAGCTCGAAGAAGAGGAAGAAGAAAGAGCGGAAGCCGTGTGATTGCAGAGTGAGTTTCAGTGCTGAGGAAGACCAGACAGACAAATGAAAGTTCAAGTGTTGTAATTTTTGTAATTGTGATTAAGTATTGTAATTTGTAAAGTAAGCATTAAGGGAGGGTGTTAGAATAAAGCTTACTTTAGGAGACTAGATTGAGTTGGTTGAATATTTGTAGGAGGTTGTTGAGATATCTTCTCAACCACTCCCTCCAAATATGGAATTGGTTGGATCCAAATCCGGCTATATATTTACCTCTGTATGTGTGTAAGAGTGCAATAATACAATCTATTGTTTGTGTGTTATTCCTATGCAATGGCTGCTCTTCCAATTTCTATTTGAAAGATGATTGGAATAACTATGTGAAAGGTTTAGTCAATTTGGGTATTGAACTGAACAAAGACAAAGATTTATTAATGTGGTCCTGGGATACCAAAAGTGACCAAGTAAGTGCAAAGAAAGCCTATGAGGTACAAATGCTGGAGGAAGTAAAGACTAAACTTGTTTTTTGGTACAATGATCTCTGGAAATGGCAGTTACCATTAAAAGTAAAACTATTTATGTGGTTATTGTTAGAACAAAGAATCCTTACTTGGAAAAACTTAGTAAAAAGAGGTTATCATGGCCCTAGCAGATATATTCTTTGTGGAGAGACTGCTTATCACTTATTTGTAGTTTGTACCTTTACTAAAGATATCTTGTATTTAATGCATAAGCTATTAAAATGGGATGGTGTATGGGAAGGAGGACAACTTAGTGAGTTTTTATTGAATTGGAAAAGAAGGAGGGGAGAAAAACTAGAAATTCCATGTCTTATCTGTTGGGATCTGGAAACACATAAATCTTGCTATATTTGAAGATACACCCCTGAATAGGGACATAGTATGTACTAGTATTCTTCATGATTTGGGAGAAACTACAATAGGACATGTCACTAAGGATAAGAGGATTGATAGACCACTTGTACTTCATTGGGATCAGGCTGTGGGTTTTTTGGATGGTGCTTCACAAGCAAGGGGTGAGACATGTTGTAACACCCTAGGTTTTGAGCCCCCATTTTAAATAATGTATTATTACAATGTTGAGAGGCAAGAGTGCCCAAACAATTATTAAAAGGCCAGTGTGCCCACGACATGTAATGTTTTATCATTATTAATAATAAATACATGGATGGCTGTTAGCGGACAAGGACTAGAGTTATAGGGGGTTATGATTCCACAAGAGAGGGGGCTTGAGGGACTAAGTGTTTATTCCTATTTTAATTACCCATTTTTCTCTAAGGGAGGGGGATCAATTACGTGATCTTCTTGGGGGGGTTGGGGGAAGGAGTCTCTTGATTCCCCACCAAGGTACTTAAACCTGCCTCTGGCTTGATGGGGGGGTTGGACTGATGTCTTGTTTGATGATTTCCTGTATGTTCATTATTTCTCTCATGCACTTTCGTGCACCCACTTACCCATTCATTGATCCATCCTCATCTTCATCTTGGCCGGGGAAAGGGAACCGAAATTGCTGAAGAATTAGCCACAAGATAGTTGGTTGTAGTGGTCACTGGTGTGATCCAGCCGTGACTTGAGGCCTACATGTTTGAGATGCGTTGGCATGTGTCCAACGTTGCTCACAGCTGCGAGTCCTGAGAGTTCCAACATTGATATTTGGGACCAGTTGCACTGGAACCCAAATAAGGAGAAGGACTGCCTGAGGGACTATGTGGTAGAGAAGGGTGGAAGCTCGTTCTCTTGGGTGGTGCAACCTGGGTGGAAGAGAGTTGGGTACTTGGATTGTTGTGAGAGCTGGGAAGCCTATGAGAGTTGACTGGTTTGGGTAACCTATGAGAGTTGACTGGTTTGGGAACCCAAGTACACTCTAGAACCGTCCTTGTGGATTCATAACCCTGGCTCGGGGGTGACACTGTTGTTGAGATTCATAGCAATGGTGTCTACAATTGGGTGGAACATCCTTGGTCTGCATCCAGTTGGTGTCATATTTCATAAAGATAAGTTCTCTCTTTTATGGTATCATTTGCATGTATATGAATGGATTTCCGTTGTATAATTAATTATCGTTTAATTGAATATTTAGACTATGCATGCTTGCTGACTACTGTTGTGCATGTCGTTAAAGTCTTTTCTTTTATGCATCCTTAAATTTTAAAACGGTATAGGTAAGAGAAAGAAGGCCAAGGGCGGGAATTCAGGTAGCGTACTCCGGCCTGTGGGTGGCTGAGTATGTTACAGTTTGGTATCAGAGCTTCTGATTGAAACACCGGGACATTATGGGCTGGGTCTATTGGTTAGAGTCTTGGGGTCGAGATCAAACTCTGACCATGAATTTGAAAATATCAGGAGGAATGGCGTTGCATAATCTACGCGAGAGATAGAATGTCAGAAACCCATTGTAAAGGGTTCGAAGGGTCGTGACCATTCCCCTTCAAATTCAGGAGTGATCGCCACTATAGGATCAGAAGAGATCTGAGATCATTGGTGTAATGTTCCCCAATTTTACCAAATAAAAAGAAAAATCTTAGGGACATTAAATCTTCTTTCTCTTTGAACAACTTATTCCAGAAGACTTACAATTATTATAAGTAGGTAATTGTCGTCATTATTAAATTTCGCAAGGTTTATATTTTCCAATTATCAATACAACGAAATTCCATTATAACAGATTCTAACTCTGAGTTACTTCATACTACACATTAATCCTATACATAAGGGCAAGGGTGAATTCACTATACCCTAACCTGTCGTATTTATAACATATCTAAAATGAGTAACCTCTCCACATTCTAGACATTGACATTTATAAACATTCAAGTCTACTAGTATTATAATCCTTTCCATAGATGTGTTTTGTATTATAATAGGACCCATAGTATTATACCCATTTCTATGCATAAACCTCCATGTTAGAGTACAAAAGAAAACCCCATTCGAAATTACAAAAACCCTACACATAGACATTGTTCGTGTCATATAGGGTCTATACAAATGTGAGTTTAAATCATGTACCTTTAACAAAAAAGTTACAGGCATTAACATAAAGGTGATTGTATGTTAATTTAAATGGACGAACAATAGGCCTTCTGAACACTGGTCATGATTAAACTCCTAAATTTTATTAACATAGTTTTCCTTTCGAAAATGTTTAACAATAACAAATTGTTAGTCACACCTTAACTAAACGAGAAAACTAGACTTGATAATCCTGTGTATTGTGCCTTAAAGGAGTTGTCCTCTCTTGCAATAACTTGGTATGAATTCAAAAGGGTTTTGTCAGACTTGAGTTGAAAACCTCTGTCTAGTTCATTAATGGAGACTTGCAAAGGGTAATCCTGAGGCTGTCACTAGGCCCCATGTCCAATACAAATGTGCCACCTCCATCCCTTCACATGGTCAAATACAGTCTTCGTACCTCCCACTATTACGCTATGCAATGAAGGGTATCCAGGACTATTGTTCCATCCTCCTTTGTCTCTAAGTCTTCTGCGTGATACTTCAGTGCTAGCCCTATGATTTTATTCGATGAGGAAGGTCGACGACCTGGAGATATTTACCCAGTGTAATGCAAAAAAGGCTATGCAACCGCCTGGTACGTCTACAATATAATATATGCTTATGCTATCTATAGTCGGGTGATGAATTTTTGGGAGGTTTTAGTCATAGTGATGTTGTCTCTGCAACTATTATCCTTTGCGATTTCTGGTTAAGATTCTTCCCTTCATTATTGTTTAACTCTAATTGTATTTCCATCCATGTCCGATGTAAGGTATGTGTTCCCACTCATGGCGATGCGACCCTGTCTCTTCTTGTGAGGGTAGTTCCTAGTCTCTAACGTATTGAAAGTAACTATAGCAGAAACAAAATAGACAGTTGGATGCGATTAGGTCTTTCTCTGTAATAACGTCTTATGATTTACTTGGATGGGGACCTTCCTTTCACCGAACTTATATTTCTATAATAATTCTATCCCAGATCTGAGGATAAAACTAAGTTACACCCTAATGTGGTTCATGAACTTTCCTCATGAGGGTAGATACTCATTATTCGAGGGTTTGATCTGACTAGTAAGACATCTTACACAGGTGGTTTCGATTCCTTGTCTTAGGAAAATAGTCTCGTAAGGTTTGGTTAGAGTTTTTGTCATCAACGATTACCCTCTATCACCCATTTAAAGATTTAGGCTCACATTCTGTGGGATTGCTCATGACATATCTAACAGTTTCACTCCTATGATTAAAACCCTATTTTTGTAACCCCAAACAACATTCAATATAAGGTTTCCTGTATAGGAATCTGCAATAAGGTCCTCTATGTATTCTGTTCTAAGAATTTTTTTCCATTTTTGAGAGTTTCTTGTCAAGACCCGGCTTCGATTCAGTTGCTTAAACTTTCAATTGTCCCCTTATTGCATTCTCTGTAGGTATGTTTTTTAACAAAAGTAACTCTACTTACCCTATTCGCATTTGTACATGCATAGATATAGTTTAAGACTCCCATCATGTATCCTCATTTGAGAGACTTGTGCATATTCAAGGAGTACCCTCACCCGTTTTTCTGGAGATTTGGATGTCTATTCATTTTATTTTATTTAATTTGCATCAAGGAAAAAAACTTTAACTTATCCAAAACTCTCTCCGCGATTCTATTTTCTTTATTTTCAAATGTAGGTTTAATAAATTATAAGAACAAAATCGTAAGATTATTTTTGATACAATCGGTTAAATCTATAGATCACATTTTATACTGTACGTTCTTTATTAATCTTGTTTTAAGAATGATACTTATTTACTTTTTTCTGAAATAAATGGTTAAGGATTTGATTACTATAATATAATGATGGGACCCATGTTTACTGTGAGGGTACCCATTAGAAAATCCTTGGTCCACTCCATCCCTTTGGGTCTGTGGATGATTTCTTCAACAACGCAAATGGAAGAACTAGAATTTATTCCTAAAATCGCAAGCTAAGTGCAGTCCATATATTAATCTGCGATATTTCTACTTTTGTTAAATTTACCCTGGTAATTATTTTATATTTAGTATTTGAATTTTTTGTTTACTTCCAAATTAACACTAATTACAGTTTTCTTGGTCTCCTTGCAGGACTGCTAACATTCGAAGTCTTCGGATTCCAGGACAACGCCTTGCACGAAAAGGTGCTCGGGTTCCAACTTGTAGCATCTTTTAAAAAAAAATAACCCCAGGTTCTATCGTAAAAATATGGTTCTGCCCTAGAATACTGCTATCATGGAAATTTTATACCAGGCTCCTATAAACAACTGGTTATTTGTATATTCAGTCTTTAAAGAAAGGACAGAGGGGAAACCCCATATTGAATAAGATTTCACTATTTAAGAGTTATGATCGCAATGTTATGTAGAGTTGAATATGCATTTAAGTATTGGTCTGAATCTGGAATATGTAATAAGTTTTATGTATTTGAGTTACTAAACCTTTGATCCTGCGTTATGTAATGAAATAGGACTATAACTATTTGCTCCATTAATGTAGTCAGATTTAATGGGAAAATCTCAAATTTCAAGTTATGCAATAATCAATAAATAGTTTTTGTGTATTGGATATCTATGTAACTCAGAAACTCTCTATAGGTAGCAACATGTATACACATATATATTTATATGCTTCTAGAATTATATTTAACATTTTTACAATCTAATGTTACATGAAACTGAACATCTGTATGTATGTACTCACATGTCTGGTAGAGGTTAAAATATCCCAGTAATGATTCTATTTTATTTAACTTACTGGTATATCCCCTGTACCTACCGTAACTAACACACAATAGCTTTCGTCACTTTATTCATTAACAAAAATCAGACTGCATCTACAACAACTAACACACAGTAGCTTTATTACTTCATTCATTAGCAAAATCAAACTGTACCTACAACAACTAACACACAGTAGATTTATTACTTTATTCATTAACATAATCAAACTTCCAAGGGCTCATCCTATAATTCACTTTATTCCACTTAGCTATTATCCAGAAAAAGCAATTCAACAAAAACGATAGATAGGAGTACATATCTGAACAAAGTGTTGGGACAACAAATGGAACAACCAAGTTCCATCCAACCAAATAATGGAACAACCAATATACTTGCTTCGTTCACCCCCTATCCTGACCATGAATGCATGAGGGTGAACTTCAAAACTCTTCCTTAGCTATCATCCTCTTCCAGGATCAGAAAAAATTCTCCTTGACTCACACTCAGAAAACCAGTGCTCATAACATCAAGTGATATTTCTCTCCTTAGAATACTAGGAAACATCCTTCCTCCTCCCATATGATATATATGCAAAATCATCTTGTGCCTAGGTCTTTTCCCCTTGGAAATTTTTGCAGCTTTGAAAATTCCTGATTTTCAAGGGCTACCAATGGCCAAATTCCTGATTTTCCACTTGTAGAATTCAACTGTGAGGTAGTTCAAACATGTTCCCCACTCGTTGATTCATGGTCAGCTGATTTCAACATGGTTGTTCCATTTGTCTCTCAGCAATAAATATAAAAATATTTGTTTCTTACAAGTGTCATTGTAACAACCAAATAAACTTAACATCACATTATTTCATAAGCAATTTATTTCATAAACTCAGACAATAAATTCATAACATAATATTGATTTTCATAACAACAACTTCAGTAACTTAGATTTATCAATGATTAATGATTTCATGGCAGAATGAAACAATACATAAATTTAACAATTCACCTGGTTCTGATGCTAATTTATGTCGCTTGGCTGCCTTGCTGTTGCCTTCCTGCTACCTGATGCACAGACCAACATCGCTCAAACTTACTATCCTCCCTGCCAACTAGGAAAACTACCTAGCTCCAAGATATCTATGGATATCCTGGCCCCCGTGCCCAAAACCTCCAGCAACCCGGTGCCTCCACTGATAAAAAATGCCACTCCCAGAAACTCCCTTCTTCCTGCAAGTCCAACCGTCCTCAAACTCCCTCTCTCATCCTCCCTCCAATGCCCCTCACATCAACCTCCTTTCCTCCCTTATTCCTCCTACACTGACTCCTGCATTTACCTCCTCACCTGCCCTCGTTAATGTCCCTGATCCTCCCTTTAATGTTTTATCTTCTCGAGTTTAACAGGTTATCCCTTGTTGGGTACGTAACCATTTTATATCATATATCGTTAATCTATTAAATCTATTACTCATGTTATTAAATGTAATTTGTAGTTAAATATTTAATTAATTAATCACTTATTATAACCCTTAATTAAATTAATAACTTACTTAATTAATATCATTAGATCAATCTTTGTTTAATTAATACCTTGTTAAGACAATTAATCCCCTAATTAATTTTGACTTTATAATTCTTAAACATTTATCCAACTAGGGTCGTTACATACACCCACCCTTTAGGAAACTTCATTCCGAAGTTAAGGTATCTTATGTTACAAAGGAAAAGAACATGGTTCACACATTCATAACAAGTAACTGACATTATCAGTAAGTAAGTCAAGAAATATGATACATACTAGTGTATATGTACAAGAAATGCATGTGTAGCTAGTACATGCAAATCTCGTGCATGTACTAATAATCAAAACTGTCATCCTTTAGTAATTTATGTATGCATTCAATCCAGTCAGCAAGACTAGTCTTTTACAACAATCAATCAATTGTTTGAGAAATTCTTTAATTA
>JASDQU010435404.1:12635-65269 GCA_032191745.1 Picea mariana
CACCCCTCCTAACAGAACTAGGGTCAACACCCTACAATGGAGGATACACGGTGGGAAATGCCTCCACCCCTCCTAACAGAACTAGGTTCAACACCCTACAATGGAGGATACACAGTGGGAAATGCCTCCACCCCTCCTAACAGAACTAGGGTCAACGCACTACAATGGACCATACAGGGGCACCGTGTTGCTGGAGGTTTTGTCATCGTTTATTCTGTTTTGGGCAGTGTCAATATCAAAATCATGCACTAGTCCAAATATCATAGAAATGCATCCAAACCAATATAAATTTCACATACAATATTCATACCATAATGTTTCTCGGTTAGTGGTCTTGATATCCACTTTCATCATCATTATCTCTTGACTATTTCATAGCCCATAACCTGCAGATTAGTCTGTAACACAAACTCATACATTTCTATGTATTATCATCATGTAATTGCATACTATCATCATTTCAATTTGGTATCCCCGTACCGATAAATTAACATCAAAGTTTTCCAATTTAGAATTAGATTTCATAATATCCCATAATTCAAATTTGACACCCATTCACAAGATTATGATTTACCCAAAATAGATTGCATTGTATCTGACATCATTCTAATAGTATTTAATCATTCATTAAATTCACATTCTCACAATATGTTGCATCATATACATCATCATCAATAACATTTAGACATTCATAAAAGTTCGTAAATTTTAAAGTTTAAGTGTATCACTTAATTGTTTCACCATGACTAGAAAATAAAGTATATAGGCCTCAGGTAATCCTGGTTGTCTAAGTCAAAAGGTGGTGTTACATACACCCCACCTTCGAGAAACATGTTCTCGAGGTGGTCAAAATAGTGAGGGATAGTCTCGCCATAGTGTCTCGGCATCCTCCCAAGTAGCAGGTCCTGGACTATACTTGTCCCACTAGACCTTAACTTGATCTACCAGACGGTTTCTGAGCTGTCGGACTCTACGGTCCAATATGCGTAACGGTTCTACCATGAGGGTTCCCACATCCGATACCTGTAATTCCTTCCAATTTAGTTTATGTGATTCATCATCAACATAATGACGTAAAACAGATACATGGAATACATTATGAGTTTTATGCAAGTGGGGTGGCAGTACGAGACGATAGGCAATGGGTCCAATTTTCTCTTGGACCCTAAATGGTCCTATAAACCGAGGGGACAACTTTGTCCCCTTCCCAAACCATATGGTACTCTTATTAGGCCTGATACGAATGAAAACCTGGTCTCCCACTTCATAACTTCGGTCGGTCCTATGTGCATCCGCATAAATTTTCTGTCTATCATGTGCTTCCTTTAGTCTCTGCCTAATCTGAATCACCTATTCCTGCATTTTCTGAATCAATTCTAGCCCAATTGTTACTCGGACTTCTAGTCTATCCCAACTCAATGGCGTTATACATGGCCTCCCATATAAAGATTCGTAGGGTGGCATTCCGATGAAACTATGATAATTGTTATTGTAGGCAAACTCTACCAAAGGTAGGTACTTATCCAACTGGGTTTGATTATCCATTACATACATCCTAAGCATGTCTTCCATAACTTGATTTACTCTCTCAGTTTGCCCATCTGTTTCAGGATGATAAGTTGTGCTTAAGTTCAACTAAGTCCCCAATGCTGACTGTAAACTTGTCCAAAACCTAGAAGTGAATTTAGAGTCCCTATCTGAAATAATCTTCTTTGGTATCCCATGCAAACGGATAACCTCACTTATGAACACTCGTGCCACATCAATAACATCGTAAGTGTCTCTAACCATAATGAAATGAGCACTCTTGGTTAACTTATCCACTATCACAAGAATGGCATTGTGTCTATGAGATGTGAGCGGAAACCCTACAACAAAATCCATAGAGATGACTTCCCACTTGGACATAGGGACATCATGTGGTTGTAGGAGGCCTGCCGGGTGATGGTGGTCAGCTTTCACTTGTTGACACTTTAGGAATTTGGCGACGAATATCCCATTTCTCAGTATGATGCTTCGAATATCCCATTTCTCAGGGATGTACATCCTTCCTCGATATCTTAACAGTCCGTCTGTTTCCAGACTATATCCTTCATACTTTGGAACTAACTGCCTCCCACTCTGGAGGTTTGAAGTAACCTTTAAATACCAACTGTCTCCTGGGAGTTGTGTCAACACATGTTCCCTCAGATTGACCTTTAAGGTTACCAAGAAGAAGATACGTGGTCTCCTACTCAAGGCATCTGCGGCCACATTTTCCTTTCCCTTTATATATGAAATACCAAAATCGTACTCACTCATAAACTCACTCCATCGCCTTTGCCTAGAATTCAGATCTCTTTGAGTGAAGAGATGTTTTAAACTTTGATGGTCCGTTTTGAGCTCAAAGTTTCACCCCACAAGATAGTGCCTCCAAAGTTTCAGAGCTAGCATTACAACTACTAACTCTAAATCATGAGTCGCATATAACTCTTTGTGCTTCTTCAACTTCCTTGACGCATAAGCTATCACTCCTCCATCCTGCATTAGCACGGCCCCCAACCCTTGTTTCGAGGCATCTGTGCAGACCGTGAAGTCCTTTTCCATATCCGACACTCATAGAATTGGCGCACTAGTTAGTAACCTCTTAAGCTCAATGAATGCACTATCACATTCTTCTGTCCATTCATACCTGACCCCCTTGCGTTGCAAAGTGGTGATGGGTTTCGCTATTTTTGAGAATCCTTCCACAAATCTCTTGTAATAACCCACTAGCCCCATGAAGCTTCTCACCTCATGGGCACTTTTCGGCACTAGCCATTCCATAATGGCCTTTACCTTTTCTGGGTCCACAGAGATTCCTTTGCCGAAAATGATATGACGTAAATAGTGGATCTCTCTCTGGAAGAAGGAACACTTCGACAACTTCCCATACAATTTGTTCTCTCTAAGGAAAGACAACACTATTCGCAAGTGTTCCTCGTGTTCTCTTTCATTCTTGGAATAGATGAGAATGTCATCTAGAAAAATTTGTACAAATCGATCTAAGTACTTCCGAAATACGTCGTTGATGAGTCTCATGAATACTACTGGTGAATTAGTCAATCCGAAAGGTACCACAACAAACTCGTAATGTCCAAACGAAGTTCGAAAGGCATTTTTTGGGATATCACCTTCCTTAATCATTAATTGATGATACCCTGATCACAAATCGATCTTTGATAATACTGCTGCTCCTTTCATTTGATCGAAGAGGTCATCTATTCATGGAATTGGGTACCTGTTTTTCACTGTAGCACGGTTCAAGTCCCTATAGTCTATACACAGTCGTAAGGATCCATCCTTCTTATTTACAAAAATTACCGGTGTGCCCCAGGGTGTGACACTGGGCCTTACTATCCCTAAGTCCAGTACCTCCTTCAACTTCATTTGCAATTCACAAAGTTCCGGCGCCGTCATCTGATACGGAGTCTTGGATATTTGTTCTACACCAAGTTTTAGCTCAATAGTAAAATCAAGCTCCCTCTTAGGAGGTAACCCTGGTAACTCGTTCGGAAAAACATCCTTAAATTCTGACAATACCGGGTACTGATCCAATGAGGTTCCCTTCCTTTCATTCATTGCTTCCACTACATAACGTCGACACCCTTGTCTCAAGCATCGTTTGACCTTCATAGTTGATATAAAGCGTAACGACACTTTTATTTGTACACCCTGGATCTCTACTGGTCTTCCTTCATCATCGACACAAAGCACCCTCTTTGCGAAACAATCTACCAAAGCTCAATGAGCTTCTAACCAATCCATTCCAATGATTAGGTCATATGCCCCAAGAGCAGTGACGTATACCTTCAACCTGGTAGTGCACACTCCTAGGTCTACTATACAATTATCGACACTAGGTCCTACAACTTTTTTTCCCCCGAAGCCATCTCGACCTRTTTAAAGTCATCGTGCTCGTATGCTGCCAGCCCACTCTTTTCTAATGCAGATGGTGAAATGAAACTATCTGTCACACCAAAATCAAACAAAATCTTAACATTGATATGATTTAGTGTACCTGATGACTCCACTACTGTGGATTGATGTTCGGCCTGGCGGTTATTAATCGCTGCGTAAATCTGGTGGTTGCTACTTGCTCTCCCCATCGGTGCCTTTCCTTCTCTATGTACAAACCCTGATTGTAACTCTGGGCAGTCACGCTAGGAATGGGGTCCTTCGCACCTCCAACAGGTAACACGATATTGAACATGTGCACTGTTATGTGACTGTCTCTGAAATGAGTTCCTTCCCTTGGAACTCCTGCCCCTACTCGTTGTTCCCTGAGATGGTCGTGGACCTGTCTACACCGTTGGCGATGAACGAGATGCTGCAGTAGCTACCATTGAATTCCCTGCAGCTACTGTCCTTGGCACGACCTTGTTACCATATGGTGGTGGCCTTGAGCCCCCTCCCCTAGGAAATGTCCTCAGAGTCTTTCCTACGAATCCAGGGCGATGCAGAAATGTCGGTCTTGTACCCCTGGTCAAGTTCATGTGTTCTTCCGTGTAACGTGCATTTTCCACTGCCTCCACTACTGAAGATGGTTTCCACGTCCACACCATAGCTCTTATCTTAGGGTTCAATCCATAGACGAAGCGCTCTGCCTGTCGTTGGTCATTGTCCATATACGAAACATATTTGACCAGTTCCATAAACTCGATCTCATATTCTTCTACCATTCTATTTCCTTGTACTAAGGCATGAAATGCCCCTACCTGTTGTTCCTCGTAGTATGCTGGTAGATATTTCCTTCAGAGCCCCTCCTCGAAAAGTTCCCAAGATACTATGTCTGGGGTAATGTGTAGTTGTCTTTCCAAGTTGCCCCACCAGTTCAAGGCGCTGTCTCTTAACTGAAAAAGTGCAATCTTTGCCTTTGAGTTGGATGCATAGTCCCTTAAGGAAAAACACCTTTTCATGCCTTCCAACCATGCTTCTACGCATTCACTGGTGCGACCTCCGGCAAAATCCGGAAGTTTGATCTTCTGCAATTCTCGTGTGATGTCTTCAGGTTGAGGTCCTCCCCCTGAATCTCTTGACGCTTCTGGATTACCTGTTCCAGACGGTGGGGGTTCCACTTTAGTCCCTACCGGTTGGAGCCCCTTTAAAGTCTCTTTAATGGCTTCCAACAAGAACAGTCTGAGAGCTAGTTCGGGCGATGGCGGTGGTGGCGCTGGTGGTGTTGGCAGTTCCCGTGAAGACGCTCCCCTGCCTCGACCCCTCCGAGTCTTGACCATCTTGTATTCCTTAACCTGCATCACCCCAAAGTTATCAGGGTCAGTTCTAGGATGTTTCAAATTGGTTCTACTTAAACTTAGAAATAGGTTTAGGCGTAATTTTTCTTTACTTGTCTGTAAACAGACATTACTCCTTTAGAGGATTGGCTAGGTTTGGGTTAAGATTAAGCGTCTAAGCTTGGTTTCTTTGCCCTTACGAAAAGAGCTAGTGATTCCCTTGCCCTGTAGCTACGTTATCCTTGTGCCTTACTCGTCACTTCCTATGCTTACTCTCCTAGTGCATATGCCATCTCCTTCCCTCTTGTCCTAGTCTAAGCCCTAACACCATTAATTAACTTTAAGGTAGATTAACCTTACACTTAAATAAAATAATTAATTTAAAATTATTATTACACTAATTTAACCCAAATTAACTTTACTTTAATTTAAACTAACTTGACCTTTATATATATATAAATAAATTATTTATCCTAAATTATTCAATTTACTTTAAATTATTTTTACACTTTAAAATATAAAAATAAATAAATGAACACACATGGATTCGGGCATGCATGGATTCCACGTGCCCGTCTGGCTTCCTCTAGCTCCCTCGTCTCTAACCCCAAAATTCTACACCTGTCAGCTCTCTGAATCCCTACGCATCCTTCCTCTTCCTCCACCTTCTCATTCACTGGGACTTTCCTCGCGTCATTCTTTCTCCACCACAGATCTGCCTTTGCTCTGTTCAGAGGTTTCCAGAATCTCCCCTGCCATGGCTCACATCCTCGCCATTGTTTTGAGCACCTTGCTAGCGCTGGCCATTGCTGTATCTGTTGCCCATTCATTTTGTAGAAACAAAGTATATTGATATGGTCACTGACAAGATCTAGGACCTGGAGTCCAGTCTCTTTAAAATATTGGGAACCAATCCCAAGTCTGTACAATTTGCGGAGTTCGCTCTCAGGTATGGTAAGAGGTACGATTCAGTCCGCCATATTGCGCACAGTTTCAGTACCTTCGTGAAGAACACGGAGTTGATCGAGTCAAGAAATTGCATGAACCTTTCTTATACTTTGGTGATAAATGGAAATTTCCTATTTTGCAGTGCGAAATAAAAATGATTTGCTTGTAATTCTAGCTCTGGATGGATTTTGGTATTTTGCTTTCAATTTATTTCATTTGTATTTATAAATTTATTCATATGTGTATATGCATGTAGTTAGATGTGTATATATGTATGCATATACATTGTCTTCCCGTATTGCCCATGGCTTTCTGCACCTAACCGTTAAATTCCCTGACTCAGTTTTGGGTTTCGAGGTTTCCTTATGCTCGATGCCGAGAGTTCCCTGTCCTCACGGACTCCCAATATCCAATATGCTGATGCGCTACCCTCTGGATTTAGCCCCTCCCATGGCTATGCTTTGTTCCATGTGACCCTGTCCTATGTGACCGTAGTCATACTCCCTGTCGGGATTCGGGGTTTCGTGACCCTCGATGTTGGGAACCTCAGTCCTCACAATATTCCGATCGTTGATCTACCGATACGGTACTTTTTGTGTCAGCCCTGTGGGCTAATCTCTTGGCCCATATGACCATTATCCCACAAGGTCATAGCCTTGTCCCCTGTCGGGGTTTCGGACATCGCAATGCCGAAATGCATGACCCCCGTGTCTACGGGATTCCCGATATCCCGATACCCAGTATGCCTCTTCCTTACGCGTTAGCCCTTTCCGGCTATATCGAGGTCCATGTGACCTGCTCTGGTGTGACCGCTGCCTTATGGCTTCCCATCGGGGTTTCGGTCCTTCTCAAGCAAGAATTTTGTCACTTCAAAATTCACGATGCCCTTTTAACGTTTACTTTTGGACAACGAATGGTTTTAAAAATTTACAAAATACAAATTTCCAGTGCCCCTTTAAAATTTATTTAAAGTGGTTATAACTTTAAATTTGTGAGTTTTTCATTTAAATGTCAAAGAAATCGGGATTCGGGGTTTTCCGTAACAGATGATCAATGCAATTTGAATCACGAAACCCCGATCTTTGATTTCACGATACGATTAAGTCTTACTTAAAACATCAGTTAATTAATTCGTTTTAAAGAAGGTTTAAGAGCTAAGTTAATTACGTCGCGGTTTCGGGGTTCGCGGTTCTATAAGAGCGCGTCTCTTGTCATCATATTTCCCAAAACTCCGATTTCCTAAATCCCGATAGCTTAAACCAATGATCCATGTGACCTCCTCCCATATGACCTCAGTCATACTCCTCGTCGGGATTCGGGGTTTTCTATGCTGAAACACACATGTCCTCTGGACTTGCGAAACTCCGAATTCCGATGCATGATAACTTCGGCTAGCCCTCCGAGCTAGGCTCTCGGCCCACGTGACCGTTGCCCTTTGATCATGACCTTCCCTCCTTTCGGGGTTTCAGAGTTCACAGTTTCATAGTGCGTGGACACTTTGTCCATGGAACTCGTGATATTCCTATCCGCGATGCAATCTGCCACCTGTCCACCGTTGACCCTTCTGTGGGCCCCACTGTCCCTTGGCCCATCGAAAAATCGCGTTTCGCAATTTTGCAACTCTTCCTGCTATGTTCTCGGGACTCACGATATCCCGATCTGCGATGACAGCTGGCTTCCACCACGGAGCTTTCCAATTTTCGAAAAATCAGGCCTCATGTTTCCAAATTGTAAGGACCAGTCGTCCGCGAGATCCGTGATTTCCCGACTCCTGATTGCCCGATGGACGACCTCCTGACAGGACCTTTGCCGATGGCTCTGATCACTGCCACGCGTCCCAAGAACGAACGGTCCTGATCGCCTCTCATTGTTTCGGAGTTTTCGATGCTCTGATGACAGAAATCCTCTGTTAACTCAAAACCCCGGTAGCTGATATACCGACGGGTCATTCGATCTCCACCACATGTCTCCTCAAACGAACGGTCTAGATCGTTCCCGCTATTTTGAGACTTGAAATGTCTCGACTTCCTCGAACTCGTGACTCCCGATTTCACGAATGTCGATATTTCGATGCCTTCACACCTCTCGTCCGGATTTCTCCTCCTGTCCTCGAGGACTTAACTCCCTCGCAACTCCCTCCAGATCCGACAGCTGTCGGGTATCTGCCTGAGATCTGACGACTCAGATCCGTTCTCCTGCATAATAGACAACTCTCCTTTGGGATAACGATTAGTTGCATGAAATATTACGTGGTGTTAAAATTACTTTCTTGGCAAGGTTAAAATTTGTATTGGTCTATTGTTCATGAGATTTTACATTATTTAAAATTTACCGAGGCTAATACAGGCAAGTAGTTTACACCATTCTCGTGCAATAAAAGTCTTCAAAATTTCCATTTTGCTGCTGCACATTGGCAGTTCCTCATTTAGGTAAGTTCGAGATGAAGTAGGCCTTTTCAAGGTTTTGCAAAATTCCTATTGCATTTTATATAGTATAATTCGTGTAGTTATTGAATATTGCCAACTTCAAGCCTTGGATAGAAGCTTCCCTCGATGTTTTCATAGATTTCAGGTGTCTATTCTACCCGAAGCCTCCTTGACAATTATTGCTCAAATAAAATTAAGTCATCACCTCTGTTTTTCGTGCTTAATAGCTTTATCAGGCTGTTTTAAGGGTAGCCATTTTGTGGGAAGTGATCCTTCAAACTATCTGGTTTGCTGCCACTATTTTAAAGGGAGTTCCTTTGAATATTCAGACTAATACTGTAGTAGCCATATATGATCCAGTTAAAGGGTATTACCTAAAGCGGTTTCTTGTGATATATGTATGAGACCATTTGCTTGGATAATGTAGGGGTACTACCTTGAGTATATTTTCTGATACTGTATCAGTCATAATGGGTCAAGCTGAATGTTGCTTGACAAAATCTATTAAGATGCAAACAGACGTGTTTTTCTTGCAGGTTAAGCGTGGCTGGAGTTAACGCTTGGGGTTTTGGCCCTCAGGCCCAGATTTCAAACTAAGATGCTCTGATACCAAATGTAACAAACAAATAAATTTAACATCACATTATTTCATAAGCAATTTATTTCATAAATTGAGACAATAACTTCATAACATAATATTGATTTTCATAACAGCAACTTCAGTAACTTATATTTATCAATGATTAATGATTTCATGGCAGAATGAAACAATACATAAATTTAACAATTTACCTGGTTCTAATGCTAATTTCTATTGCCTGGCTGCCTTGCTGTTGCCTTCCTGCTACCTGATGCACAAACCAACACCGCCCAAACCTACTATCCTCCCTGCCAACTAGGAAAACTACATAGCTCCAAGATATCTATGGATATCCTGGCCCCCATGCCCAAAACCTCCAGCAAACCGGTGCCTCCACCGATAAAAAATGCCACTGCCAAAAACTCCCTGCTCCCTGCAAGTCCAACTGTCCTCAAACTCCCTCTCTCATCCTCCCTCCAATGCCCCTCACGTCAACCTCCTTTCCTCCCTTATTCCTCCTACATCGACTCCTGCATTTACCTCCTCACCTGCCCTCGTTAATGCCCTTGATCCTCCCTTATTCCTCCTACACCGACTCCTGCATTTGCCTCCTCACCTGCCCTCGTTAATGTCCCTGATCCTCCCTTTAATGTTTTATCTTCTCGGGTTTAACAGGTTATCCCTTGTTGGGTACGTAACCATTTTATATCATATATCATTAATCTATTAAATCTATTACTCATGTTATTAAATGTAATTTGTAGTTAAATATTTAATTAATTAATCACTTATTATAACCCTTAATTAATTAATAACTTAATTAATATCATTAGATCAATCTTTGTTTAATTAATACCTTGTTAAGACAATTAATCCCCTAATTAATTTTGACTTTATAATTCTTAAACATTTATCCAACTAGGGTCGTTACAGTCATAGTCTAAGAGTTGGTTGGGAAAATCAAATCCTTGTCCAACAATGTGAATAATAATTTATAATTAACTAAATTCCAAATTCAAAATTTTCATAAATGGCAATAATTTTCCAATTTCAAATTATACCAAAAACGGAAATAAATTTCTAAGTGTTTTTCAGATTTCAATAATAATTTATTTTTTGGGGTTATTACAGTTGGATCGGAGGATAGGTGAATAGGGGTCGTCCAATGAAAATGAAGAAAGTGTTAAGGTCACAATCGTCAGATCCCATGGGAGAGAGAGATCAATGGACATGAGGCATTGCGGGGAATCGAGTTGCACGGGAGATAATTTCCCAAGGCAGTCCCGCAATCCAAACTACGATTTCACCAAGGGTTTATGTGTCAGCTCCAAGAGAATTGCGGGGTTAAAAGAGAGTTACTTCAAACCGCCATTGCGTGCCCCCACAAATTGAAAGGCATGCAGTGATGTGACATGTTAGGGCTCGAGCATCGAAACTCTGTATAGACAAAGTGGATCCTGACCGTCGATCACCAAGAGGTACGTGTCAGCAGATCAATAACTGTGGAGAAATTTGTTTGAGAGGTTTTCAATTGATATTTGAGGTTCCTGAAGCCCAGAGAGATGGAGAGACGAAGTAAATCTTGATCGTTCGATCATCCAGAATAGATTTCAGTTGCTAGATTGTCCGAAGTAAATATCAAGCCTCATATCATATGACGTGAATATAGGCCGTTTGCTCCAGAAGAGACGTGGTGTAAATATATGGATTTCAGGTGAAGGCCTGAAGTAGCCTCAACTGCCCGATTCAAGAGGACACGTGACAAAATCTTGTGTACTTCGAGAAGGTTTGAAGTTTGAGATTTCCGAAGTCCAAAGACCTGAAGTAAGCCTCAACTATCAGATTAAGGAGGAAACATGGTGCGGATCCGTGGACTCTAGGTGAAGACTCGAAGTGAATCTTAGTCGTTGGATCCAGGAGGATACATGGAGACATATTGGCGAGTTCAGGAATTCAGAGTTTGGGAGAATTGGAAGTGTGCTAGTTTGGTAAAATCTGAAAGTTCCTAAGCCCAAAGAGCTGAAGTGAGGGGGCACGATGACGTCACCTAGGGATGATGTGGATCATGGAATTCCCAAAGTGACATGGCTTGTAGACATCACCTGGGATGATGTGTACACATGGGATGTGTGCCACGTGTTAGTAAGTTTTGAGCATTTGGAGTATTGAAAAGTCAGTTAAAATGTGACACATGTCACCTGACGGATTGGACCACGTGTTCGCTTTCAGTATTTCTCCATGTGGCGACAGATCATGCAGTTCGGAGACTAGGAACTTCAGAGGGGAAATATGTGACAAGTTGCGTTGGTTCGAAAAATCCTGAAGGACCAAAGGTTGGAGTACCTATCGATCGTTGATTCCAGAAGACACACGTTGAAGGATCATCGAATTCAGGTGAAAGCACTCTGGGAGAAAGTACGAGAGGAAAGTTTGAAACTTCTGAATCCCAAAGAGCCGAAGTGATTCAGAGTCATTGATTTGTGGGAGGACACCCGTTGACAGATCATGAACTCCAGGCAAAAGCGTTTCGGTAGGAGGAAAGAGAGGAAAGTTGAGACTCCTGAAGCAAAAAGTCCCGAAGTGGATCTCAATCATTGATCATGAAAGAGGATGAAGATCGTTGATCCAGTCCTGGCTGAAAGTTCCAAAGTCCCGAAGCTATGAACAAGCGCTTTTTCCACAAGCATGGATTTTATAGCATAAATCTTTCTAATCTAATCTTTCTAATTCTTGTTGCAGTAATTTCACAAGCATGGATTTTATAGCATAAATCTTTCTAATCCCGACATCTAAATCCGTACTGCGTTTTCCTTTTTAATTGCACAAGCATGGATTTTATACTGCAAGGATTAGGTACGAGGATAATTTTTTCTAAACTTGAGATCTAAATCTGTTCTGCATTTTCCCTTTTTGTCGTTGTTTTTTTCTAACATTCCCTTTAGGCTGCAACATTCCATTGACTCTTCCACAGCGTTTGGGATACTTCAAAATTACCCAGCGTCTGGGATTCTGTTTTTGTCGGATCGCTATAGAAAGTATTCTAATTGTTTATTCAGATTATCCACATAAGGAAGGATGATGATTATACCATATTTATTTTATACAACTTAAAAAATTGTTAATGTATATACATAAAAGTGTAGAAGGTAGGGAACATCCTTAACTCCGGTATGAGAATTAATAATAAAAAAATAATATTTAGAATAATTTGAAAAATATAATATATATTATTTTTTTAAATATTTCATTTAATTTCATAGATAAAATTACAAAGAGTAAAAATTACACAACAACAAACACAAGCATATTGGAATTGCAAGATAATGAGAATCATTAATGAAGAGTAAATTTTCTTAAGTGCTCTTATACTGTTATGCCATAGACGTCATGCTCTGTTCATTTTCTCCATCATTTAATTTTCTTGTTATGAAAGAGATCAGTTGGTAGCTTGTTCCAGAGATGTTTCTGTCATCATAAAACTAAAACTTGGGCTACTCAACGTAGCATCCCAGGGTTAACAAATAGATTTGACGTTCTTGTGTGATTCCTAAGAGACTCTCGAATGAATTCCTCTAAAATATTGAAAATAATGGCCATTAGAGCATTAATGAACCAAAACTTCAAACACAATATTCGCTAATCGAGTTTGATCATGATTTTTACATCGATCTTTACATAGGCTTGAATTTGTGATATGTATAGAGGGATCAAGTATCTAGGGTTTCAAATAAGTAATTGTATTAATCTAAATCTAATTCATAAAGCCCCTAGTATATAACAATCAATATGCAGTTGACTCCATATTATTCTAGTATAGCAATCAATATGCAGTTGACTCCATATTATTCCAGTAGTGACCAAAAATTTATGCAGTTGACTCCATATTATTTCAGTAGTGACCAAAAATTTGTGCTATTTTCATAAAGTGTAACATTAGGAATCTATTTTAAAATTTTTAAATTATTTAAAAGATTCTATTTTAGGGAAACCCCTTCTTTACTTCTCGAGGCCGAGAGTAGTGACCAAAAATAAAAGATTCTATTTTAGGGAAACCCCTTCTTTACTTCTCGAGGCCGAGAGTAGTGATGCTTGAGCTCGATGTATATTTACTGTGTATGTCACTAACCGACCTATGTGTTTGGTTGTCTTTAGGCGTCTGCAGATCGGTCTGGCGCGGTTTCTATGTATTTGCTTACATACCCCTTTATCGGTCAGTCGTCGCTTATGTGCCTTTGCCTAGATACCCCTTTATAATAGAGGGGTTTATCGATCTGTTGCAGCTTATGTGTCTTTGCCTACATACCCATTTATCACAGGGGGCCGAGCCAATGAAAGGAAAAAGACATTTCATGGAATCTCGAGGTATATGTAGAGGACGTTACGAGGTTTTCAATGGTTCTACCGATGATCTCTGGGGTTCCCTCTATTGTAGAAACTTCTCATCTTTCTAATGGACAAGGTTTCATTTGTTGGCAAGGTCCGACGTAACAAAGAATGGAGCTTTCGATCGGTGGGATTCACTGTAGTTTCAAAGAATTTTCAATGGAATTGTAGTTGTAAAACAAGGTAACTCATACTGATTTCCTGTTAATCCAATTAATTTATAGCATTTGCATTCTATAAAAGTTGTAGATTCGTACTGAAACCAAAATAATTGATGAGCTTGTAGCGACCTTCATTTTTTCCTTTTCAGAAAGAAGGATTTTTCTATTTTGGAGGCTTAATAACCATCTTTATGTATGGTGTCGAGTATGGAGGTAGGGATTTTCCATGGTCTTCGCTGTGATTAGTTCTTTTAAGATTTCAGATCTATATAGGGTTGACGACGAGAGGGATTTCATGTGGCTGCCAAAGGACAAGATTATTAGGTTATTGGATTAGTTCTTTTAAGATTCCAGATCTATATAGGGTCGATGAAGAGAGGGATTTCTTGTGGTTACCAGAGGAAAAGACTATTGGGTTATATCAATAATGATCATGGGTTCTTCCATAACCCAAGAAAGATTGTGATATGAAGGCTCCATGTGAATCCTTGATCGTTTTTCGATAAATAAGCTTTTAAGCGATCCATGTTCAATCTATGTCCTACTATGTCACACAAAGATTAGCAAACCACTCCTTATCGATAGATTACTCTCTTAATTTAAATTAATGTAAATTCAGATCTCAATTCGACATATTGCAATCCATATTTTAAAGTGCAGAATTCAAGGATGTTACTTGTCCGAGATTGTGCTCCATTCAATAGTATCTATGACTTGAAGATATAAATGATAAATAATAAAACAAAGTTGTTGTTGGATCTTAACCCTCTAGGCCTATTTCATCCACGGACTATTGTGACTAACACTTGCTCCAGTTAGTAGTTAACAAAATTTTAACTGGATTACTTTCGCACTTTCACCCAGACTAGTTCGGATCGATCCATTCCAACAAATCAAGAATGATCCTAGAAAACGATTTTTTACCTAAATTGTGAGATCATGAATATAAATAAATGTTCTACCGGCTAGACCCAAATAACTTCACGATAGTGATCGTGGGAAACATGAATGACGATATTCACTCGATTCCAATCTTTTTAGTGGAATATGTTTTTTATCGTCGTACATTAAAAGTTCTACGAAATGATGATTTTTGGGGGGATATTTGCTCTAAATCCGGTAAAAAATTGTTGGATTTGTTGATTTCAGTGATTATTTCTGTGTAATTCGAGTGTCCTGGAAGTTTTTCAGCATGCTAAATCCATTTCTGCATTCAGAAATGAATTTTGAACAACAAAAAATAGCGATTCGTGTAAATTTATATAGCCAGATTCCAACGAAAAAAAACATTTCGTAAAACAACTAACCAATATTGTTTTTTGTCTTCTCTAAATCATTCATTCTGAATAAATATCTAATTAAATTGGGTTGCTATAATATCAATAACTTCATGTGGTCATGAATACTAATATAAATGAAAAGTTGGAGGAATTGAAGTCACCTCCAATTTCTATAAGAAACTCCATTTGGAACTAGACTATTTGTTGTTCTTGCAGAATGCATTAATCATTGTTGATTATTAGTGTTCAAGGATTTCATGAATAATTTTAGTCATACTATAAATCCTATAACGGTAAGACATATTAAAAATATAATCATCATTTTAGTCATTCTTAGTTTTACAGATTGATTTAAAATTTGAACCTAAACTACATATTGATTTAAAATTTGAAACTAAACTAAAATGTTGTGAATAAGTTGTGTTTCCAGCATTCTTCGGAGCATAGGTGGAATGTAAATAACATGCCTGTCGATTCTCTTCCTTTACTAGCCCACCGCTAGATGTCACAACTCTTCTCCTTCTCAGAGCCGAGTATATGTCATAGCTCTTCTCATTCGCTTTGTCAACCTAAATCCCAAGTAACCAAAAACGTTAAAACACATGTTGGCAATGGTCCGAAGAATTCACTGCAACCTTGGCAATAAGCCTTGAGCCCCTTTCATCTAAATGCATGGGAAATAAATAGCACATAATAATATATTTTGGAAGGTTTGATTAACTGGAAACATCGACAAGGAAGTACTACCTGTCATGATTGGGTTGTGACATATATTCGATGGATAACTTTCAATATTGTGTAGATTAACATGTTTAACTTTATTTTTAATGTTAATATATTTTTTATTTTAAAATTGAAATCAATAAATTATAATATTTAATTTTAATATATATATATATATATATATATATATATTTAAATTATAATAAATATTGAAGTTTTAAAATATCAAAATATATTATATTTTATGATAAAAATTAAAATGATAAAATGCATCAAAATATCAAGAATGAATACTAAATCCTTAAAAATGGGTCAATTTTAAAATCCACTATTATAAAGCTTCACCTAATTCATTCAAGAGGGACACCCTTTAACTAGCCAACTATGTCTTGTTGGAAAAGTTTTGTTTTGCATCATCCATGATAACCATATCTTAGTTGAAACAACTTCATTGGAATGGGGGAGATGATCTCAGCAATCGGTTGGCTCTCTACAAAATTAATGGATGAAATTTGAGAAAATGTACCAATGCGTGGAGAGAACAAATAACCTTGAATGCATGGACACACAAATTATCACTTAAATTATTTACACTTTCACCACTCTATGAGATTTAATGTGATCAATGAACATATGTTACTTGTGATACATAGTGGTTTGATACAAATTTAAAATGTTAGATCACTATAATAATCTACTAAAGAAAATAAAATAATGTTTTTTCAAGGACATAATAACATTTCACTTAAATTATTTATACTTTATCACCATTCTATGAGATTTATCACCACTCTTTCCATTTTTCCTCATGAGTTCGCTCTCACCATTCCGACGATACTTGCCATCCTTTGGTCCATTCACTCACGCACTAAGAAGGAATGCAATCAGCCTTTTTCCGCCATTGTTGAACCCTATGCCATCGTGAATCTCTGTAATTTGTTGAGCCATCCCTTTCCTTACATGTTTTTGCTATTGTGGTGACTTGGTGACTTGAAAGATGGACAGAACAAGCATGTTGTCAGGCCTATGGTTTGAAGAGGCGGGTTGTCAGGCCCGTGGGTTGAAGAAGCAGGTTGTTAGGCCTATGAGAAACTCTCTCCAGGTGAGAGAGGTTGCTGGGGAAGTGATTTCTCTTGGATGGAGTCCAATAGCAGCTACAGAGCTCTCAGAATTCATGATTTGGCCTGTTGTTGAAGACCTGGAAGGGATGTGGAGCAACCGATGGATTGTGAAATAGTGAAGGTGTATATTCCCAGGGTGGGACATGCATGTGGGGAATGAGATTCTCTGAGTAGTGGGCATAAGTAGGCTCCTTGGAGAGAATCCTTCATGTTGCATCATGTAGTTTTTTGTAGTCTTAGCCTAACCTAGGATTTCATTTACCCTGGGTGGAGTTTAGTCCCAGCTCGAGGGTGACCCATTGCTGATAGCTTGGAGAAGCGTGGTTTAAGGCTGGGAGGTTCTTGCAAGGTCTGCACGTAGTCAATGGTCTTCTCATAAAAATATAAGTATCAATTCTATGTTAATTGTATGTTGTATATCTTTCACATGTGTTATAATGTTATGAGTATCGCATGTATCTGTTGCATGAGTAGGCTTATTGTTATTTCCACATTAATATATATTGTAGCAGAATGTTTATGTCTGTTTAAATTTGCAAGACGTCCTGGAAGGACAGGTATGCTAAAAATTGGTAAATTATCACTTAAATTATTTACACTTTTACTACTCTATGAGATTGATGTGATCAATGAACATATGTTACTTTTGATACATAGTAGTTGGTGATACAAATTTAAAATGTTAGATCACTATAATAATCTAATAAAGAAAAGAAAATAATGTTTTTTCAAGAACATAATAAAATTTCATTTTCTTATAAAAACATTAAGATATTTAACTTGTAAAAATTGTTTATTATTCAATCTAAAAGCAATTTCAAAACATCAAAATTTCTAAAAAAAATAAAAAATTTGTCTCAAATTTTCACTCACTGAATTTTGAAAGAGTTCATTAAAATAAGTATACAACACATTTAATCTATGTACAATAAAAGATAATGAAACAATTATATTTAATAAAATTTGAATGAACAATACTAACATTTGAAAATATTTACTACATACCATTCTCAAAAAGTACAACAAAGTATTTTTCCACAAGTACAACAAAGTATTTCATATCTTTCATATTATTTAGTGAATGCATAATGTTATCAATTCAACCAAAAACTATAGGTAAATAGATTTTATATGAAAAAATAATGCAAATATAATATATTTGTGCTTTATTGAAGTTTGATATTATTATGTTCATTATAGGACCTAAAATATTTTTGTAAATTTTCTTAAAGTTTAACATATACTTTAATAAATCAAATTTAAAAACATTTAGTGATAATATTGTGGGTTGCTTTTAAAATTAATACAATTTGAAAATAAATAGGCTTCAATATATGGGTCACCTTAAGGAAGCAATTGTTGGGTAAGATTCACTACTTGATTAATAATTAGGAATAGATTGGCTTGCTGGGCTAGACAGTTCACCTTGAACGCAATTTATTGGAGTCTTTGTTGGAGTACCTATGACTGGTGATTGTGTTTGTGAACCTTGTTTTCCACCTTGTGCGTGTAACATTCTTCTCTTGCGCGCACAGAGCGAACTTATTCTTTGAGGACACTTGCTTTCAAGTAATCTAGATTATTATACTATTGACCGTTTGACTATGATTATGAGGCATTATGGATGTGATTATATGTTATTTTGTGTATTTACATAGACATGTTCTATTGAATGGGTTCTCTTGAGTGTGTAGGAATTTGGACCTCGAGGTTGCAGAGGCATCGATGAACCCCTTGGACTCTGGATCGAGTAAGGGAGTGGACTATTGGGTTTTGATTATTTTTGATATGACATATTCACATATGATTAGATGTTATGATGATTGATTTTATTCTAACATTATTCATTGATGATGCAGGCTGACGATAGGTTTCCGACCAGACACACATGTGGAGTAGAGGGGTCACGCACGACAACAAGATACATTTAGGGAGAGGTGTGGAAAACAGACTTGCCACAACCTACTAGAACTCCCTCCATGGCTCGAACTATAGCTTAATGATTACCTAGTTCGAGAAGACCCACGATGCCATGAGGGTAGACTACGACAGTCGCTCACGATGATTCTAAGGGGTGTGGAATAAGGCAAGGGCCTTATTCCTTAGAGGTTGTTAGTTTCCCACAAGATCACCTGGAGGAGTATTGACTTTAGGGGTTTTTTATGTCTACCAAGTTAGTCAAGTGGCAAGTGGCACCCTTGAAGCACTTAGTGCGTCCTGAAGGGCACGTCGTGCAAGAAAAAATAGAATAAGGCGAGTGGAACCCTTAGAGCACTTAGTGCATTCAGAAGGGAATGCCATGTTGTTAACTAATAAGTGAATAAAACTAGATGACCTTAGAACAAATGATGTGTCGAGTAAGATTTAAAAACATTTTTCCTAATAAAAATGTCGTCGAGACTAGGAATTTAAAATCTAGGTCTAAGTGATACTTGTGGTCAAAATAATAATAATAATAATCATTAAACATGTGATGAGAAGGGTTTAAGAAATTCAATTAATTTATTAAAATCAAATTACTTTGGGGGATTAAATTTTAAAAAAAGGGGAAATGATTGTTTTGTTACACATGCTAATTAAAATTTGTTAATTAAAAATAAAAAGGAGAAAAAGGTAATTTTCTACACTTGCTAATTTGAGTTTTAAATAAAAAAGGAAAAATAGGGAAACTTAAAAGAATTAAGAAACTAAGGGAAAAATGGGGAAACATAAAGAAAAAGAGAAACATAAGAAAACAACAGAATGGCTAACTTAGTAAGGAATATTTCCTTTAAGAACTTTCTAAATTGAACTCAAATAGGAATTTAGTAAGGGCATAAATCATTAAAATGTGTAAGGGAATATGGGGACACCTAGGAGTGATTCTAGGAATGTTTTTAGGTAGGTCAGGGAAATAGGAGTAATTAAATAATTAATGAAATTAATTTCTGGTGCAACTAAGGGGATGGGTGACATGTGTACACGGGAGGTTTTTTCTGAATTAAATTATTGAAAAATAAATTAAATGAGAATTTGGGAAATAAATCACTTAGTAACTCTATATAAAGGATGGAGGAGAAGGAGTATGGATCTCTTCTTTTATGCGTAATGTTACACTATAGAATTTTTGTCTTGACTGATTTATCTTGTGGGAGTTGGGATACCCAGCTTGGGTAATGAGTGGTACCTTAACCTTGCGAGGTGAGTTGGTTGCTAGTTGTTCTTTGGTTTAGTATCTGTGGCCCCTTTGCACATTGGGGGGATCAAGGGGAAGAATATTACCCCTAGAAATGGCTAGGAGGTACCAGTGAAGTCACATTGGTCAACAGGTGGGAGTTGGATGAAGTGCACGTGGGACAATGACTCAGAGTTGTCACCCTAGGGCCTGGGCTACAGTACACACACTTTTATTTGAATAATATATTAATATTGATATGGCGCTTCCATTACTATACTTCTATTGTATAAAAAAAATGTGTTTACTCAACGTTTTTAATAGAGAACTTAAATTCATCATAGATTTATGCTCATTGCACATTGAATTGATTCCCTTGGCAACTGATCCCTGATTGCTATGACTATTCTATTTGTTTTAATGATTTTTATGAAGATATTTTTCTTTATCTTTCGTCATCATCCATAGATCATCAGTCCACGCCTGAGAAGTAGTTGAGGAGCCAAATCGACGGTCGTTACTTCGGTGTTAATAGACCTATAGATCCTAATGCCCTGCTTTTTTGTGCGTGAATGATGAGCAAATGATAGCTTTTCCCGGTTGTCTACCCCTGTTGATTGTTCCTGGTTGAATGATTGTATTGTGCCTTCTTGTGATTGATTACCTCTGTGTATTGTTTATCTTTCCTCCCCAGGAATCACATAATATCCTTTGTGTTTGATCTTTGCGTTGCGTTGGGCTCGACAATTATAACACCGCTGCGCTTTATTGTATTTCTATGGCAATATCCTATGTGTTTCAATAAATTCAACCATGGAACTTTTCCCTCTGCAATTTAATATATTGTGCAGGAAAATTTTACCTTGTGATTTAACACATCTCACCTGCGATTTTCCCGCGGCCTTTTATTATTATTGGAAGACGAATTTAGCTTGCATTTTAGCACTTAAACCACAATGATCTACCCTTGATTGAATGCGAATGGAAATTTTATTTACACGATGTGCTTACCCTTGATTGAATGTGACTAAAATTTTATTTACACAATGAATTCATATTAGGAGTTTTGCTTTGACGGATTAACAATTGTTTGTCTTGTGAACTTTAGTCTTTATTACACCACGTTTACCCTTGATTGAATGTGACTAGAATTTTATTTGAATAGAGAATTTAATTTATTCAAATGCCAATTTACCCATATCTAATGGTCTGTGAATAAATTTCTTTGATGTGGTGTAAGATAGTGAATTCACACAACATTTTTTTTTAAATATAGTTATTTATATTTTGAGTTAATTTTTTTTTTTTTGTATTTAAGTGTGAGTTCCTGTATTACTGAAAGATATTTTGATACAAAAAGTGGGGGAATCCATTAATCTACCAAAATGAAAACCAGATCAGGGACTCCAGAGTTGCACTTTATAAGATAGTAGAGGGGTAGGGTTGGGCCGCCACCTTGGGAAACCGGCCCAGTCCTACTATATTTAGTTTTGAAAATCTAAACAAAAACATATATATAAAAATACATAATCATATAAAAAAGAGGTTGCACCTACACTGAGCAACACATCTTGACTAATGGTTGAACCGATGCTATTCCAAAATGATGAGATGTTTTTTGCCTTCATCCTTTGTTTCGCTGTTCTCATCCCTCTGGACCACCATAAGCGTCTTTTTGATACAAACTGTGGCTCAACTCTGGTCTGCTAGCGTGATGTCCATGTGGTGGCCGTAGCGCAAGTATAGGTGGAATTGGCCTTCCATTTGTTCCATTTTCTCATTCTGGTCCCTCTGGTCCTCAGCTAGCCGTTTTGTATTGGCCTCCAGATTATTGAGGTGACTAAGGATCTCTGTAAGCAGTTTTTTGTGGTCCCTGTTATCCTTTTGACTGGCATATTTCCATTCAGAGCTCATCTTTCCTATTAATATCTTTGTTCACCAAGCCTCCTCTACCGATTTGTGGTAGAGGGTTACTTTGGGTTGTGTGGCCCCTGAGTCCTTTATCCAGTCTACTTCTTGAATCAATTCCTTCCAAGATTTACCCTTGCATTTAGTATTGATTTCTTTCTCCCACCTGGTGATGATCGCTTTTCCCTTTGTTTCTACCTATGTATGAAAGTACCCTTGGCTTCTATGGCCTCTTCCTCCATACTTTTAATCCTATGGGGTCTTATCAAAGGTTCTTTCCCCTGGGGGCTTCTCTTACTGTGAGTTTTCTTCATTTGTACCATCTCAGTTGGTTTGTGGTGGCTTTTGCCTTGGGTTCTTGCCCTGTTCCTATTTGCACCTCCCTTATTTTTATGATAGCCCTTGTAGTTTCTCTTCTCATGTCTGTAGCTATTCCTGGTGCTTCTTCTCTTATGGGATTTCCCCATCTGCGGGCTTGTCCTGAAAATCATGGTATTCCCATAAAGGTGTACCTTTCTGTCCTTTTTCTCTGTCTTGGTATGAGTTCTCGTGATGACCCATCTGTAACCCCTGCACCAACCCTTTTCTCTATAGGTTGTAAAACCAACTATGCCACTCCCTGTTTCTATACTTTGGTGAGGTGTATCCATACTTAACCATTGTAGCACATTTTCCCATTCTTCCTTTGCTACCTGCTGATTACCTTCTCCGCTTTCCCACAAACAACCCCTATACTTATACCTATTGACAGGACCTTGGTGTCGTACCCACATTTTTTGTGTGGTCTGAGTCTGCATTTTAACTCGTGGTTGAGTGATAGGCAATCAAATTTGGCCTAGTTCCTTCATGCTCGTGAGTTATCCTTGTGCCTCCTTCCTCAGTGTGGTCTTCTATACTTTGGATGCTATCACAGTATTTTATCGCTAGTTGGATGCAGTATGTTCTGAACCGACCATTCGGGATGTTACTCCAGCTAGTGTCAAGTTCTGATACGTCCTTGTTGACCCCCTCATTAGCGATTCTGCCCGCCAGTGTATTTACTAACCTACATACCCAGCGCAACTCCACTGTGTTCCCCATCTGCAAATGCTCTTGGATTGTTTGCAGGGAGTGTGCCAAGTGCCAGTGCCTATGAATTTTTCCCACTCTGGTGCCATTTTGGAGTCTCTTAACTGTGTTTATAACCAACGTGGAATCACCTTCCATGATGGTGTTTGTCATCCCTTGGCATATTAGAATCTCAAGGTTGGTCTCCAGGGCTCTGAATTTTACGACGTTGTTGGTTGAGTTTCCCAGACTCCCAACGTACAACTAGATTATATTTCCATCACTGTCCCTGATTACCCCTCCCATTCCTGTCATTCATAGGTTACCTTTTGACACCCCATCGAAATTCATCTTGAGGGATCCTACTGGGGGGGATTCTAGTTGCGCTCACCTACTGGGAGTTGCAGTAACTGTCTTACTTGACTACAGTTGTGCCCGTATTTCAGGTGGAAAGATTCTAGAATTTGGGAGTCTTGGTTTGCAAGTTGCGTTCTTCCTATTTGACACTTGCGGCTCTGCACCATTTCTATTATTAGGGAGATTATTGTTTCCTTGAGTTTTCCTTCCGACCGTCTTTCATTCTTGAAGATGTTTCGGTTCCTTTCTTTCCATATTGTGCATATGATCATCCCTAGCATGAGGGTCCAACAGAGGTTCACCTCTTCATTTTTGTTGTAATTATGTTTCTAGATATTGATAGTTGCGCAGAAGTTACCTTGGATCCTATTATACTTTCGGAAGATACCTGCGATCAAGTCCCATATATCTGCTGTGTAGATGCATTCATTGAGGAGATGATTCATTGTTTCTTCCTTATCTTGATAGAGGTGGAATCTTGATGGGCCTATGAATGCTCTATTCTTTAGGTTTTCCCAAGTTAGAATTCAGTTGTGGAGTATTAAGCATTTGAAAATTTTAATTTTTGGCCATTGGGGGGTTGTTCCAAAGCTTATCCCATTGTTACGATGGGTGTTCCTGGTCCTAGTCCTTGATGTAG
This sequence comes from Picea mariana, assembly GCA_032191745.1. Lineage (NCBI taxonomy): Eukaryota > Viridiplantae > Streptophyta > Pinopsida > Pinales > Pinaceae > Picea > Picea mariana. The sequence continues at coordinate 36,616 of JASDQU010435404.1, forward strand.
TGTCAGACTTCTTTCAAGTTGAATTCCTTGCCATATTTTTGTCCCCATATGAGTTGGTCCTCTTCTTCTGATATTGTAATTTTCCTTCTCCCTAGTTCCTCCTCCACCTCTTTTACACTTGTTGTGGTATGGTCTATATTTTGTGGTCTGAGAGTGTCCCGAATTGTCCATCTGTTGTGATTTGTTTCTTGTTTCCAGTAGTGGTGGACTCTGGTTTTAGCTTGTGCGGTCATTTCCTATTAGAGTTCCTCCCTACCCTAATTTTGCATTCTAGGTTCTTGTTGCCAGGCTTCCTCCCAGAATCTGGTTGTTCTTCCATTCCTTACTTCCCAAAAGATGTGTTTCTCAATCTAGGCTTTTTTGCGCCATGCTAGGCTCCAGATGAATGATCCCTCCCTATTTCCCTAAAGAGAATTTTATCCTGGTCATTTATGTCTAGGGAATACTTGGCCTTCCATAGGTTTACCCACGGTGTAGTAGTTTCTTTGACCCATCGCCACCAGAGTTTCACCCTGTAGACATCRCTAGTTACTTGCGAGTCTTCTAGCCCCATACCTCATTTGATTTTTAGTTTACAGACCTTCTCTCATGCCACCAAGGCCCATTTTTTCTTTGTTTCCACTCCTCACCACTGGAAGTCCCTTTGGATGGTTCATATTTTTTGTAGTACTCCCTYGGGGGTTGAAAAATGGACATAATAAAGGTTGGAATTTCTTGCAGAACCGATTTGGTCAAAATGAGTCTTCCCGTTAGGTTGATGGATCTGTACGTCCAATTTTTCACCCCCTCTTGTAACTTGTTGATCATTCCCTTCAAAGTTGACATTTTTTATGCTCTGTCTATCAAGGGGATGCCTAAGTACTTAGTTGGGAGTGATTTTCATTTAAAGCCCTAAATATTGGCCATATTTCTTTGGATTGCAAGGTTGGTGTTGAAGAAAAAGATCATAGATTTGGAGCAGTTGATCCATGCACCCGAGACTTCCCAAAAATATTTTAGGATTCTTTTGTAGCCTTTTTCTTTCTTGACTGTGGGTATGCCATGGAGTAAGGTGCCATCCACGAACTGTTGATGTGTGGAAGTAGGGTAGTTTTCGAAAGGTTTGATGCATGTTATTTCTCCTACAGTTGTTTCTCTTTTTATACTTCAACTCATACCTTCCATCATCAGAATGAACAGGAAGGGGGACAATGGGTCTCCTTCTCTGATGCCTCTCGTGGGCCAGAAAGGTTTGGCTAGGGCTCCATTTATTAGGAGAGAGTAACTTGTCATGGACACTAGGATGACTATCCAGTTGATCTAGTGTTGGGTGAAACCAAAGGGTTCCAGAGTCTTGACCATATAGTTCCAACTAATTTTGTCATAAGCTTTTCCTAGGTCTAGTTGTATTATCATTCCCCCAATCCTTTGAGTTTTTCGGGTGTGGATTAGTTCATGATCATGGATGATGTTGTCCATTATTTGTCTTCCTTCCATGAAGCTCGCCTGTTCTTTTGAGATCAGTGTGGTTAGGAGTGGTTTCAATCTATTGGCTATGACTTTGGATATTATCTTGTAAGCCACATTTCATAGAGCTATAGGTCTATAATGGTCGGGGGTCCTGGCTTCATTTTCTTTGGGAATTAGAGTAATCATTGTAGAATTTAGTGCTTTTAGAATGGAGGCTGACTATCTAGAGTCCTCCACCACCCTATAAATGTCATGTTTGACCACTTCCCAACAAGCTTTGAAAAAATCCACTGTGAAGCCATATGGACCTGGGGCTTTCCCACTAGGCATTTCCTGGATCACTTGGTCAATTTCCTCCTCAACAATGGGTTTATCTAGGTTGTTATTTTGTTCCTCGATGAATAGATGGGGGATGTGTTGGGTTATCCTTTGGATAGCCTCCATTCTGTCTTTGTTGGGTTCCTGGGCTATCCCATGGAAGTGATTTACCAGAGTAGTTTCGATTTCCTTGTGATATTCTCTCTCGATCCCATCCCGATCCTTAAATTTCAAGATTTTGTTGTGGGCTCTTCTGGAAATGGTTGTTCTATGAAAAAATTTGGTGTTCCGCTCTCCTTCCCTTAGCCATATGATTTAGGATTTTTTTCACCAAAGAGTTTCTTCCTACTGGCATATAGCTTCCCATTCTTAGGTTATGTGGATCTCTTCCTTTTTCCGATCCTCTCTATAGCCCTCAGTTATGCAGATTTCCTGGATTTTTCTCATTTTGTCTTCAATTTTTTTTTTCCCTTGGTTTATATTTCCAAAGATTTCCTTGTTTCACTCATTGAGATTATATTTGATGTATTTTAGTCTCTTATAGAGTTTGAACATACTTGTCCCTTTCTCTGGTTGTTCCTCCCGCCACCACTGTTTGAGTTTTTCCTTGAAAGTGGTATGTTCGATCCAAAATTTCTCAAATCTGAAGGGTCTATTCTTTGATGTGGTTTGGAAGCCTGCTTCCAGTTGGACTGGTTACTGATTATACCCTCTCCAAGGAAAGATGATGCATTCTAAGGTTACCCCCTGCATAATAATAGATTCTGATACTAAGAATATGTCTAGTCTTGTCGCTACCTGATATTGGTTCATCCGTTTATTGTTCCAAGTGAACTGTCCATTATTAGTTTTGATCTCCACCATCTCCGCTGTGTCTATGAACATTGAGAAATATTTTGCATCCCTATCCAATCTTCTTGTACCTCCTTTCTTCTCCGCAAGTGACATGATGACATTGAAGTCCCCTGCCAGGATCCATTGGAGATTGCTTGATCGGGTTTTGAGGTCTTGTAGGTCTTGTATCATCTTTCTCTTGTCCTTTGACACCTGGGGTCCATACACATTGGTGCATAGAATCACCTCCGTGTTACCAATGATTTGCATGCTAACCGTGAGTGTGTGCCTGGTAGCTTCGGCTGCTATTAGGCTCAACACTTGTGGGTTCCACAAGGTGAGAATGCCTCCTTCACTCTGATGGCCTCTGACAACCACCATCTTGTACTTTCTCCATTGTTGTTTGTTGATTGCTTCCATTCTGTTTGTAGTGTGTTTTTTCTCTTGAATGAAACAAAGATTTGGTTGTTCCTTCCTAAGTCTACTTTTGAGGATTCTCTGCTTTCGCGAGATATTTAGGCCTCTCATATTCCATGTTATAACCTTCATTTAAATATGTGGGGGGAATTTGGGGAAAATTTTCTTGATCTTACCTGAGTTTATCAACAATGCTCCAAGCTCCTATAGGGCTATGCTGTTTGATTTCTTGCCTTTTTTCCTCCTCGTCTTTTTGGGTGAAAGCTGTGGTTGTGCCTCACCAGTTTTGATTCCTAGGTGTCCTATCTCCCCGTGTGTGCGCTTGAGCCCTATATATTTTTCTTCCTCCCTTAGGAGGAATAGGTATTGGATGCAGTCTAGTTGCTTTGTTGGTACGTTGTCTACTCCCTACCTTTTCCATTGCTCCAGTATGTTTGGAAGATCTATCCCTTCCCTTTCCACAAGGTCTTTGAGATCAGGGTCTTATGTACCTACCTCGTTTGGGGTCATGTCCGCATCTCCCTCTGCTTCTTGCATGGAGGTTTTGTCGTCTCTGGTTTTTCTGTCCATAGGAGTTGTGCCACTACCATGTTCCTTATTATTACTTAGGCTATCTGGGGTCTCATTTGTTGCTTGTTCTCTAGTTTCAAGATATTTTGTCGATTCCTTTCTGCCTTCTGCCCGTTTGTTGGTTTTGTCTCATCCTTTTGTTCTATTACGGGCCCCCGGGTTGCTCCCTGTTGGGGTTTTACTTTGTTTCTTGTTAGCTCTACTTCTGTGGTTCGGATTTATAAAACCATTCTCATCCTGCTGTGGTTTGGTTCTTTTCTCTTCCTGTTTTTTATTGAGAGGACATTCTCTTATTAGGTGTCCATGTTCATGACATCTTATGCATCTGAAGGGGATCCTCTTGTACTCTATGTTTTGGATCCATTCCTCATCCCTGAATTCCAAACTTATGGATTCTGGGAGTGCTCCCAACACATCCATCTCTATGCAGATACTTGCATAGGATGTATATCTCCCTTTTAGGGTGGTTTCTGAAGTCTTCACATATTTTCCTAGTTTGTTCCCTATTTCTTCGAAGGTAAAGGGTAGCTAGTAATCTAACGGTAAGGAGTAAAATCTCAACTAGATCGGTACATTCTTGAATGTCTCTTTTTCTGGGGAGAAGTTTTCCTTCCAAGGTCGCATGTACAGTCCTGTTGAGGCGTGGAAGTATGGCCCCCACTCAAAGACATTATCCCTATCTTCCAGGTTCATGAATACTATTGTGAAGAAACATTTCAAACCTAGATGAAGTTCCACTTCCCCGCTTGGATTCCAGTGATATTTAATCCAGTTGCACACCATTCTTTTTGTGGGCCACAAACCCATAAAATTGCAGATTAGCGCATGCATTTTCATCTTGTCCCTGTAGAGTTGTGTTTGCGGATCCTTCAGGATTATCTTGGGCATCTTTGTTGTTTCAAGTTTACACGGGTTGCGCCCTTCTACCCCATTGGGCTTCGTTGTGTCTTGTGCAACACTCTGAGATTCTTTGGCTTCTTCCCCCATGCACTCTCTTTTTCCCTAGTTCCTTTCCTGACGTTTTTCTGGGTCTGATCCCAAGGTGCTTGTCATTGGTGCCTTGAAATCTACGTCTGTTGGCCCTTACCCCCTGTCCACCACCACTTGTTTGTATGAGGGGGATCCATTACCCCTTCCTTTGGTACTCATGTTGTCCTCTTCTATGGCCACGAATGCCAAACCCTAGCTTGTAGTTGCTCCAAACCCTCTGATCAATTCTTTCATTTTCATATTTTGAGTCAATTTCAAATTGATGTAGAGATTTGTATTTAGCGATGTTTATAGCTATGTAGCGATTTGTATTTGTATATAGCTATGTTTATAGTGAATTTATACATTGGGTTAACTCCAACTATATAGCGATTTAATGTATTGAGGTTACTTTCAATTACCATAGTCAGTTAAAATCATGATTTTATCCTGCTATTGATATAGAGATTTTTTAGTATCAATTCTAGTGAATGCACTTACCCAGCAATATAGCTGGGGTGGGTTTAAAATTGTTGGGTTTCAATTTTCTTTTTAAATCTGGTGCCAACAATAACATGTTAGAATTAATGATTAATTTAGGGATTGGTTTGGAGTTGGTTTTGGTTTCTTGGAGTTGTTGAGATATTCTCTCAACCTCCATATCTATGTTGGGAATAAGTTGGATCTGACTCCAACTATTTATATGTATTGTAATTGAGAGTGCACGATCTATTGGAGGTTGCCAAACCCTTGCACCGCGGTCAAGAAATAGAGCAGCTGTGGACGATTTGCTGCCACCCATCCCGCTGCTGTTGGGAGATCGCTGCATCAGACAGAGCCGACTGTTTATATCAAAGAGGAGCTCTTGCATGTAAGAATCAATCGATTGCCGTTGATTTTCATAAACCGCCAAGCTTTGAGAGGTCATCTGCGTTTGTGGATAAATCCCTGGCTGTGAGGACGTTGGAGGAGAGCCTTCACAAAGAGGACGAGTTCTGTTCAGTTTTGAAGCCCTTTATAAAGTATTACAGTTGCGGTTCATTGGGACTATCCGCTACTGTTCAGTGGAGTTGATGTTAATGAAATATGTCAGCGTGCTTGTAAGGATGCCACTCAGGGAGATACTTCAACACATTTTAAATTCTTTCAGATTTACTGCCAGATTGGTTGATGTATCATTCGCAACCACATGTCGAGGTTTTTCAGTCTCTTAAATCGATGAAGGGATCTATGTGTTAAGTTTTTTGTGTTTATTAAGTGTGGAGTTTTATAAGAAAATAAAAAATAAAAAAATGTAAACTCTTGATTCTTGTTGTACTTCGGTGCTCCAAGATCGACAATTACAGGTTACATTTACTTGCTGAGTTTAAAGTTTTGTGTGTAAGTGTTTATGTAAAAATAAGAACTTGTATTTTGATGCAAGCTTGTAGCCCCAGTATCAAGTACATTGTTTTTATTGGAAGTCACCTTGTGTAAAGGAATGTTGAGGACATTCAGTATCCAAACTTTTCTTCTAGATATTGAAGGATAGCCGAAAGAAAAAATCCGACAGATGAAGGCAATTTCATAGAATGCATCAATAATTGTCAACTTTTATCACGGAAGCCCTGATGAGCCAAGTTGTCAAATTGTTTAGTATAAAAGTGCAAGAAAGATGGTCAGAGGCGTTTTGACTTTAAATGTGTCAATGGAAAGCTCGAAGAAGAGGAAGAAGAAAGAGCAGAAGCCGTGTGATTGCAGAGTGAGTTTCAGTGCTAATGAAGACCAGATCAGACAGAGATCTATGTTGTGATTTGAGAATTGTAATATGTGATTTATTTGTAATGTAATCATTAAGGGAGGGTGTTAGAATTAATGATTAATTTAGGGATTGGTTTGGAGTTGGTTTTGGTTTGTTGGAGTTGTTGAGATATTCTCTCAACCTCCATATCTATGTTGGGAATAAGTTGGATCTGACTCCAACTATTTATATGTATTGTAATTGAGATTCAATGAGTAATACAAAATATTATTGTGTGAATTATTTGTGCTATGGCTGCTCTTCAATTCTCTAATTTAGCATTCCTTACTCTGTGAATTGAATGACTGGACCACGATTGTACCTGTAGATAATGATTGCGGCTGAATGGTTCTGGACAACGTTAAACCTGCGGTTGATTTACACACTATTATCTAGTGTAAAGGGGGAAACGAAATCACTTATTTAGTAGACAGTGACCCCACATAATCAATAGATAGTAGTCGTGTATTTGAAAGAGTTTCTTTTTAATAAAGAACAATGATTATATTGCCAACCACTTGTTTTGTTTTGTATATTTATGTTTGCATTCATTCATTGTTAAAGCTGCAAGTCTACTTACAACTGCTATTATGTACTTATGCCTGCATCCTTCCATAAAATACTTAGCGAATTGCTAAATGCTTCGTGCATAGGGAATCTGGATAGAGTTTCTTTGTTATTGAAAAATTTAGGTTCTGACAACGATTCTAATGTGAGTTAATAGCATTAAGCGGAGAAATAAACGAGCCTTAGGTTCTGAAAATGATTCTAATGTGAGTTAATAGCATTAAGTGGAGAAATAAACGAGCCTTAGGTTCTGACAACGATTCTCTGGAGTAGTTGATAGCATTAAGTTGTGAAATTTTAGCCTTTGTTCATCAGCGAATAATTCAATTACTGTTGTGTATGACAACAAACGAATTAGTGATACATGGTAGCCATTTTCATTGATGATAATGAACCCTTTAGTGATTGAAGTTAGTGATCGTTGTAGTCTTATAGAGTTTCCCTTTCCCTTCATTTTTATTTCAACAGTTATATATTTTACTCAGCAATTTGAGTTGTACACTCAACGATTGTAATGTTATCCTTCGCTACAATATAATTATCAATAATTACCAAATAAAAATAAAAATTACAGTAAAATCAACTCATAGATTCCTAGACATCGTTTTTAAATGTGTTCCTTTGTTAGAAAATTTGTTTTATAGTTCAGTTTAAACGATAGCATATCCGGTTTTAAAGGACATAGTTTTATTGTTTTAAGGGACACTATTTCATTGTTTTAAGGGACCTGCTTCGTAATTGTTCCAATTAAAAGATAACAAATTTTTCCTTCGGGAATATTTCTCTCACATTAGATTTGGAAATAGCTACAATGAACTAATCGTTGATAATGACCATTTATGTGTACAAATCGATGTAGGGTTGCAATAGAATGGTTGTGCAAAGAATTTAATGTGTTGTATAAAGGTTATAGTTGTCGATTTCCCTTTCATATTGTTGAATTGTAGTTAGTTGTTTGAGTTAATATTCTTGTCAGTAATTCGGCTCCTAGGGCGTTGGTTTCATCTAGAGTCTTTGGTCCAGATAGGTTAGGTTGCGCCAGGGTTATTCTCGCGCTTGTCACCTTGGGACAGAATGATTCCTGATGAGGGGATCATGGCATGCCCTATTGGATAGAGGTGAATGATAACTTGGCCGGATTCTGTGCTACCCATTGTGGGCGTTGTTCGTTGCAGTTGTTATTAGTGTTGGGTTGTAACATATTTTTGCATTTGGTTGCACACCATAGAGGTTCTAGTTACTGGTCATCGAGGTCATTGTGTCGGGATGGGGGATGTTGTCCTTTATCTTGTAGGCATTTTTGTGTTTGTGTCAGGCGAGCAGTTGTTTCCTTCTTTGATTTACGCATGTTTCACCCAGTTGCTCGATGTGCTAGTGTGTACAATCGTTGTTGTCTATTGCTTGATCTACATGTGTTGTGTTCACCGTCAAGGTGTGGATAACTGTGTCATCCTTGACGTATTGCCAAAAACAAAAAGAAATTGCACTTTTTGCTTCTCTTATAGTCATAATGACAGGGGTCATTACAGTGTGATCTTCTCCTCTACTTCATCTCCTTCTTGAGGTACTTCTGCTCCAACATATATAGTCCTGTCTATGCTTCCATCCCATGCTTCATATTATTTGAATTCAACATCCATGCCACTTACAACCTTCGTTTTCACTGGATTATACAATTTGTATACCATGGATTGATCATTGTACCCATGAAGGATGAATTTTTCACTTCTTTCATCTAGCTTCATTCTCAATTATTTAGACACATGAGCATATTCCACACAACCAAATACTCTAATATGGGTTACACTGCAACTCATACCCATCCACGCTTCTTTTGGAACTTTGTTCCTTACAATTTTAGTGGGAGATCAATTCAAAACATAAACATAACAAGCTATTGCTTCTCCCAAAAAGTCATTTGACAAGTGTTTTTCTTTCAAAATGATTTTAGCCATATTCATGATGGTTTTTTTTTCCTCTTAGCTACAATATTTTGTTGTGGTGTATACCTTGTTGTAAACTGTCTTTTTATTCCATGTTGTTTGAAACAATTGTGAAAATATTTTGAATCATATTCACCTCCTCTATATGATCTTAATACTTTCATTTGATGGCCACTTTTCTTTTCCACCATTTCCATGAATTCTCTAAACTTGTCAAAAGTTTCATATTTCATTGCAAGAAAATACACCTAATTCTTTCTGTTTTAATCATCTATGAAGGTTAGGAAGTAGTAACTTCCTCCTAGTGATTGGTTCTACATTAGGCCACATAGATCTATATGAACTAGCTCCAATGGTTCCTTTTCCCTATAAGACACTCCCTTCGGGAAACTATCCCTATGTTTCGTTGCTATAATGTATCTCTCACATGAACTATATCAATCTTGAATGGGACGAAAACCTTCAACCATCTTTTTCTGCTATAATAACTTTAGGCCACCAAAATTTAGATGACCAAATCTAAAATGTCATAGCCAAAATTCATTCAAACATGTTACCTTTTGGGAAAATGAGGTATCTTGACTACCATAATTCATGACAAGGTGATACATTCTATTCTTTGTCATCTTTACCCTAGCAATTAACCTCTTACTTGGAGGTTTGTCATATATGAAACAATCGTCTTCCTTAAAAATTACATTATACCCTTTTTGGGTAAGTTGACAAACACTAATGATATTATGTTTCAATCATGGGGAATAATATACATCTCATATATGTCTTTTTCCCACTTGTTTGGTTAAATATATCGACCATTCCTTTTCCCATAACTTTTACAATATTATTTATCCTCAATTTAACTTTAGTTCTTACTTAATCATATAGATTTTCAATCATATTTCTATTTCCTATCATATGTTTTCTACACCCACTATCTGTAAGCCAAATATTACTAGAAATATCTTCAACAACTTTACAAGTAAGAAATAAATATTCTTCATGGTTTTTAGAGGTATTGGAATAATTTGCATTTTGTTTTACAAATTCTTCTTCAAACATTCATGTGCATAATCACCTACATTATTGTAATAAAAACACTTGACCTTGGATTTGTCATACCTTTGATTTTGTTGTTAGAATCTATTGTTGCTTCCCCTTGAGCTATGAGGATTTTGATATGATATCCTTTCTTGATGTGAATATTGATTTCCATATGTTTGGAGACTACTTTCGCTTTTTTTGTCCCCACCTTTTGATCTTGGTCTACTTATACCTCTTGAGATAGAAACCTGAGACTTGAAATCATTTTCCAAAGAATCATACCTATTCATTCTAGATTCATAGGATAAAAAATATCCCAACAAATCATATAATGATACTTGTGACAAGTAATTATACTCTTCAATGGCTACAACCAGTGCCACATCAAATTTCATTGGAAATGCTCTAAGAAAATTCTCTACCATTGAGTTGCCATTCCACCATTTTGGTCCAAGTCAAATTATGGACATTGAGGGGTGGAGCAGTCTACTAAGAACCCACCACATTTGGGTGTGTGATATGAGAAAAAATGGGGTGTTTAGAATAGGCATAAGATACAAATTATGCATGAAAAATGATCTAAGTGACATCCTAACAAGCAGCAGGGTGGTTCATCTCCACTTGGGCTCTCATTTCATCCTTAGTACAATTTATAAGGAACTACTTTAAAAATTCATCAGTTAAGTTTTACATTATGAAAATAAAATTCTCAAAAGAATCAATATTGTTCTATAATTCCTACTTGATGTAATTTGGTAATATGGCCCACAAGATTAGTATCTTGGATAAAGAAGGAAAGCTTAGATTTCACAAACTACTTCCATGCAATGAACCCTAAATAAGATTTTTTATATTATTGTTTCCATTGTCAATTTTTCTTATGCATATATAGGACATTGATTTAGAGTTTCAATACGTAATTCTCTGTGGCATGGAGGGAAAATTAACATTCCATTTGGTCAACTGAACCTAGTGGATATAACCCATCAAACTTATTCATATAAACTTTATTGAAGAAAGGCATCAAATTGTGGGAATGGTTAGGAAATGAGTGGTCATTATTATAACCTTCTTCCCCATAAACATGCTTACTTTTATTATATCCTTAACCTAATTAATTTCCACCCTCATCATGGTCACCCTCAACATTCTCAATATTATAAAAACAAAGTTCGACCTGCACATTGAGGGAAGACATTCTAGTCTCCTTTGCGTTAGATAATTGGGTGAGTGTGTTTACTAATTGGGTGAGAGACTAAACTATTTTCTTTACTTCATCCATGGATAACAACTTGCAAGTGTGTGTCATGGGACCAAAAGGTCAAACTAAGGGGTTAGTTAAGAGCTAGCCTAACAAACCTCATTTTCCGTAAAGGAAGCTATGTATATTGGTCATAAGAAATTGTATTTGTAATTCCACAAAAAAAAAATTAATAGAGAGTAACACTATGATGATCAATGTCATGCAAGGATTATTTTGAGATGGGCCTCACATAAGGGTATTGACAAGGACCATAATTATTTCTTCCTAATCTAGTGGGAGTATTACTCTTGTCTATGTATTACTATATCGAGGGAATTCCCAAATCCCTAATATTACAAATTATGTAGGATTTTTATTGCTTCTTCTACAAAGCTAAGGTTTACAAGGTCATAAATGAGTGTCAATTGTTATATCTCTCATGTGTACTTATGCGTTTCCAATAATAATACTTGAACAAATCTTTCACAAAATTAACTTAAGAGGATCAACCATACCCTTAATAGTACTACCAGATTCCCTTGTACGAGAAATTTGTCTCCTCGTGTGTTGTTCTTAGTGTAATATAACAATGGGAAGACTGCCATGATTATATAAGGTTTGTTTCATGTGTGCTAATGGGGCTTCCAATGTAACTGAGGGTGCATGGAAGAGAAAGACATATATATGAGTTATCTAGTGCAATACTATTTGAAGGGGTGTTGACAGAGGTTACAAGGGTGTCTAAGGGTTTCTAACCCAGAGACACCACTTGTATTTTCTATATGTATTCTTCTCTAGTTGCAATTTAAACTACTTTGTGTTATTCGAGGATGCAAAATAATATCTCTAGCATAATAGAAACATTTCTAAAATTTGAGTGAGTTGACATAGAAAAGTTCTCTAATACCAATTATGTTGTTCCTTGAGAGATGAACCAAAATATTGAGAGAAAGATAGATAGAAATATAGCTTCATCACTTTCTCATTTGAGGGAAACCTTCTAAATGAGAAAAGCTCCAAATACTATAAAATAATATTCACTTTGTAATGGATTACATATCTTCTACTATTATATATAATTTCAAATAGATGAAAACCCTAATCACCTATTAAACCTCCATTAATGAGATCTTAATTACTAACTAGTAGGACTTCTTTAATGAAGACACTACCTTATTATCCTTTTTTAATAGAGACACCCCAATACATTAAGTAACAAACTATTCTCCCAACTTAAAGAGTTAGGATGTGATGCTAAAAAAATATTTGGTATATTGTAAAATGTTAATTAAAGTCCTCCAAGTAGAATATTTGTCCAAGAAAAAAAAATAAAAAAATAGAAACTTATCTCTAAAACTTTATAATAAAATTATATATATTGAGAGGTGTGCAATTTATCTTTATCAAATTTAAATAAAATAACCAGTAATATTGGTTATTAGAAACACTCAAAAAATTGTAAAAAATTGTAAATTTAATATGTATTAAACACAATTAATATAGAAATTATAAACAATATATTTTCTAATCATATCCTTATTTCAATAATATTTATAATAATTTATCAAAACATTATCATCTTAAATAAATAAAATAAGAATTACATAAAATATTTAATAATAGAACATATATGATTGGAAATTTATTATTAAGTTTCAAAATAATTATCATCATTACAATATACGTATAATTACCCTGAAAGGCGTATACCTATGGACAATGGGCAGATTTAATAGGGGTTTAGTGCTTAATAAGTTTTCTATGGACAGGATTAAATATGGCTGGAATATTCTTAGTAGTCACACAAAATAAATGGCTGTGATTTCAATCATTAACTTCCTAGCTATTATAAAGACATCTGTTTATGTGTTTACTTTTTTACATTTACCTAATCATATTTAAAAATTACTTTGATAGCTAACTCATTGCCACTTAAGTGATTAACAAAAATTAAAATATTAACACTAAATGAAGCGCAACCCTTTATTTGTTAATCGATAATAATATTTAATAAATTCTTTACCTGCCGATACCTTTCGGCGTTCTCCAGCTACTGTATTAGCGGCAGTGCTATTAATAATTAAGTAGAAATTAAGCAGAAAGCTTATATCTATTGGCAATGGGCACATTTAATGATTTTTAATTCCAAATCCTAATTTTATGACTAATGAATAAGATTTAATACTCATAACTTCCTTGTATTTATAAATGCATCCTTTAACCTATTTACTTTTTCACATTTACCTAATCATATTAATAAATTACTATCTAGCCATATGATTGCTACGTTTACATGATTAAGAAAGATTAATATTCACTCAACCTTTTATTGCCATGTTTAGATTATTAACAATAATTACCTCAACCTCAATACCACGGATTCCATGTATTAGTTTCATGCGTTGGTTTTTATGAGATGTGTATTAGATTCATGCGTTAGTTTTTATGAGATGTGAACCCTTTAGCCTGCGTTCAATTTAAAATTATGGCCATGTTTGGTCTACATTCAATTTTTAAAAAGTTATTATTTCCATATTATTAATGCATTCATTACTTCAATTTAAGATTAATAGTGGTTGGTGTTTCATATCATAGCAGTCGTTTTGTGATCATATACCTATACATACAATATCATTTTGGCATTGCAGATGCATTGGACCATAATTTAAAGATACTGTTATTGTAAATGGTTGTGGATCAATTCGATTCATTGGAGTACAATTAGTGATCAACAACCACATTAATGTAAAAAGTGGTTGATATACGCCGATCGGCGCCATTTTCCACTTTTTTTAATTAATGACACCGATCAGCGTATATCAACCACTTTTTACATTAATGTGGTTGTTGCTAGTTATACATAAAGTCATATCTACTAGTTATTTTTGTTGTGTTCTATTATATTGTTTTAATACAAATATCAATTAATTTTTTAAAATATATAAACTTACCTTCATTTAAATATGTTTTTGTTTTAGTATGTTGTTTGAAATTAACTTTAAAATCTTCCAATATCATGCCAGATAACATGCCATCCGAACATCGCGATGTTCTGGCTCCAAAACCTCCACTCTGAAAATATATCCACTACATTCCCTGTATTAATAATATTGAATTATCTTGATCCATTTGAAAACGTTGAAGAACCTCCTGCCCCTGGCAAACTTGCCCTTTCAAACACTCTTCACCAAATTGCCCATTCTTTTTTATCACTCGAACACCTAATCACAAATAAAGCAAGCACTTTATCAGTTTCTAGCATGGAAAGACCACATCCCATCATACCCATAAAAACGAATGACGGATTGAAATCAATATAACACCATAAAATTAATGACGGATATAAATGAAAATGAAGCCATAAAAAATCAACCCAAAAGGTAAAACCATGCAACAAATCGGAAAGAAAACGAAATACATATATAAGATTTGAATGGTAGRAACAAAAWAAAGTTGTTCTCTATCTCTTTCGTCGTTACTTTACACATAGCTGTCAAATAGAGGTGAAAGTGATGACATGAGCCATAAAAATGAATCAACCCAAAAGGTAAAACCATGCAACAAATCGGAAAMAAAAAACAAATRCATATATAGGATTTGAATCGTAGAAACAAAATAAARTTGTTCCATATCTCTTTCGTCGCCTATGGAAGACTCAAAAAGTTTCGCGGGCTCTTAGAGAATAAGTTACTTTAGAATGAAAGTGATGACATGAGCCATGCATCGTGAAAAACCATAGCCAGACTGGTTTAAATGTTGTCTGTTCGCCTATCGCCATTGGTATTCATTATGACCCCACATTTCTTCATCATATTTGGGAGAGATATATTTTATCTTTTTTTTGGCGGAGATCTCTCTTTGCGGAGATCTTATAGTTGGAACATAGTTGGGAGAGATATATTTTATATTTTATATTTTGGTTAAAGAAATCATGAACACAGAACGATCATATTGCACTGCATTAAACACAATCGGATTCTCTTTCTTCATACCCTAATTTAGGGATTACTCAACGTTTTAGAAGATGTTGACAGTGTACTCACATGCATTCCTTGCTGAATCAACGCTGCTTTACAACTTATCTCGCCTAATAATTCCTTTTGATGGAATGTCAACAAACTTCAATTTAGGATAAAATTCATATTAAGGATAAATTCGAATTTCGCTACGTTCCAGTATTCGAATGGATTGTAGCATGGATCTAAAGTCTACGAGCAGGCCAATTCAAGCCTTCATAGATATACTAAAATTCTGACCAAATGAAAATTTCACAACGAACAGAGAGGGTTCCACAACGAAGAAAGAGGGTTTGGTTTTCGCTGATGAGCTCACAATAATAATGGCAATAATAACAAAAAGCTGTTTACAATATTTCAATTTCTTTTGTCATCTGAATGGAGTTATATCACCTAATATTCAAATTTTTATTTTAAAATAGAGTGCAATTAATTATATTATTTTATTTCTTAAAAATTAATTAAAAGTTACTTTCCTCCCATCATCAACATTTAACTCATTTGAATTCTAGCCAAGTTATAATTAATGGATAAATATAAGTAAAAAAAATTAATAAATTTTTAATTCATTATATTATATTATATTATATTATATATATATATATATATATATATATATATATATATATATATAAATATAAATATAAATATAAAGTCATAGTGTTCATTACATTTAGAATGTTAGATGAAAATGGAGTTGAATAATGTGAATGTAAATAATTCAACATTCATTTCATTTATTTGATACTTAAAAACTAAATTAATCTCAATTTTTTTTTTACCCATCTATTCAATGTGTATTATTGCATAGTATTAAATCCATTGCATTCCATATGTTTACATATTTCTATTATTATATTTATGTCATGTTAAAATTCATTTAATGAAAGCTTGAACTTTTCATTTTTTAGAATTTTAAGGTAGTTAAAATAAAAACTAAACAGATAAGTGTTTATTCAATTGTGCATATCATTTACAATAAATTTTACAGTATCTCATCTTCATATTCATTGAAAATATTATGATCATCTCTACAATACAATATGCAAGCTTTGAAATATCACCTTTCGACATATTTTGGATGGGTTGTTTTACAATCAAATATGCAAGTATTTTCCCTCTGAAATATAAAAATACCACCCTTTGGCATAAGTTTGGATGAATTGTTCTACAAAATAAACTTTCAATTTCACATATTGGTTGCCAATTCATTTTGATATATCATGATTGCAATTGATGAGTGGAGATTATGTTAATCATAAAAACAAATATATCATCGATACAAACTACTAACAAAGTTGACGAAGAAGAGTATCATTTGGTAGGGTATCTATACCTCCTCGTTGAGTGGAAGGGTCACATACACTAATTTAATGTATGGTTTGACCATGACCTTAAAAATAGATTAATGTTATTATCATAAAATAAATGTCTTCTACATATAAAAGACAGATGTGAAAAGACATAAAATTTGTATGGTGTCTTTACTTATTAATTATTAAATACAATCACAATTTTTTCAAATTTAATAATAATAATAATAATAATCTATTTTTTAAGACACTAAATTGGTGTATAAGACCCCTTTCACCAAACAATTTGATTAGTAAAGTCTACAGAAGTATACATACCCTACCGCCCTCTTGATTTGAATTTGTGACCTCTTAAAAGGAAATACATGTTCTTAACCATTAAAACTGTACCATTTTACAACCAACTTTTATAATGAAAGAAGTTAATTCTATTCATCTTACATTTAACTTTTATAATGAAAAAAGCTAATTCTATTATTTGAGATTCATACATATTATTTTTTATTATATATATTTTTTAATTTATTAAAGAAAAAAATTATTAGCTTTTAGCATATTGTTTTTTTATATATATCATAAAAAAAAATTATTAACTTTTTACAATTCTAAAGAATTATATATTTCTTTTAAATGCTTTTTTACAATTCTAAAGAATTATATATTTCTTTTAAATACTTTTTTAACATAATGATTAAAAAGTTTAAATATTATAAATTTAGAAATTAAAAAAAAAATAGTTTTCTAGAAACTTTAGACTATTTATTTTTAAAACTTATTATAAAGTTTTAATAAGCTTTTCTTGGAAAGCTTCTCTTAATGCTTTTCGAGCACAGAAACAAAATTCTAAAGAATCACAAGTAATCACTTACCCTCTTAAGGTCCCATAGACCAATTAGGTCTTAGTGGAAGTTAATCATCATCATCATCATAATAATAATAATTAAAATTCCTTATTTATAAACTCTTTTCATCAACTAATTTAATTTATTGTTAAAGTACTCATTGAAATAATAAACAATTAATCATTCTTGTTGATATTCACATTTATCTGGCAAGGTTTGTGATTAACTTTTGAACTTTTTAGTATTTGCTAACAAGAGCATGTTTCTTTTATATATATATATATATGATAATTAACCAATAAAAAATCTTAAAAAATATGGTAATTAATCAACTGAAATAAAAATTATTGTATTAACATTAAAATCAAACTATTATAATAATATAAAAAATCTTTAAAAAATAGGATAATTAAAAAATTGAAATAAAAATATGATAATTAAAAAATTGAAAAAAAAACGAGTGTGAAATATATACGAAACAATAGATAAAAAAACATTTTAAGAAACTTGGAATTTGACCGTAAAAACTATAGTAAAGTAAATTATGGTAGAACGTATAAATAGGTAAGTTTTCCATCTTTCGCGTTCCACACAGGATGTAAGGTCGATGCCTACGCTGGATGGGGGTAAGCTTAGAAGCCCTGGTTTGTTTGGAGGGTTGTTGAGAGATTGAGATGGGCAACGAGATAGAGGGGGTGGTGGACATCCTCGACAGGTGACGGGGATAAGTGAAGGTGTGGTACTGTTGAGTGCAGAGGTGATTCAAATAGTAGGCGACTCTGGTTGTTATAGAATTCGTGCGCCGTATAGGTCATATTTGGGGAAGTTTGGACACGGGGTTACTCCTGGCGAGGTGCAGATTGATTGTGATCCTGCAGACAGTGGAACAACTATGGATGGTATAGAAATCGCGCACATTATAGGTCAGATTCGGGGAAGTTACGACATTTTGTTACTCCTTGCGGGGTGTTGATTGATTGTGGTCATGCAGATAGTGGAAACATTGTTTTACCACAACAAGCTATGGGTGGTGGTGGGAGTACTATACAACTGGAAGGGGGAACTGGAGGTGAAGAGATGTCAGCTGCAAGAGAGAATCCAGGTGTGGGTTGTTCTGGTGGGTTATGTAGCGGAGAGAAAATTAAGGTAGTCATAGGCTCCAGGGTGTGGAAGCCATGAAAATTGAAGTCGACGGTGAGTCTAGGTAGAGATATTGGGATGGATGTTGTGTGCATTTTTACCATTCGCGATTTGGTGGTTAAATTTAGTTATTGGGCCATAGGGGAAAAGGATATACACGCCTGGGTTGAAACCAATTGGGGGTCGCTTCTAGGATATGTGTTAGAGACTTACATTTTGTTGAAAGGTTGGTTCTGCTTCATTTGTAGGACTCCAGAAGATGCAGAGAGGGTGCTCCAGCAGGTTTGGGTGGTAAACGATGGAAGTCTGATGCTCAAACGCTAGCACTTGTTGTTGAACCTAGAAAAAGAGAACGTCAGGCTACAACATCTGTGGGTGCTCTTACCAGGATGCCCTCTTGCATTGTGGAGTTTAGAAGGTTTCAAACTCATCAAGCATGCTATTGGTAAATGTTTACATGTGGATTTAAAACAACTGGGCGGTCTTGATCAACGAATGGGAAAGTTGTTGGTTGAAATAGACATTTTCGAAGGCCTTGCCGAGGAGATAGATATTATTTGGCAGGTCCTAAAGATTCAACAAGGACTGGACTATGTTGGTGTTTCATTTCGATGCTTGGGTTGTAAAGCGATAGGTCATTTGTGCCATCAATGCACATATGCAATGGTACATAGGAATTCACTTGCGGCTGGGAATTTGAGGTTGACACTCAGGGACAATTCCTATGAGATGGAATATCAGAGTGATTGGAATGATACACAAGCTGTGGATAGCGATGGAAACTGTGGTAAGTCACCCTCCTACTTTCTTAATAAAATTAATTCCACAAAAAACTCCTCTTTTTTTTTTATTATTATGTCTAGCGGAATCAGCAACTAGTGTGCCCACGATTCCCCTTACACGACACACATTGTAAGTCGGGGGGAGTTGAACTCGAAACCTTATGGAACTTCATTTTCACGGCACTTGCCAATTGAGCTACCCCCCGGGGGGCAATTCCACGAAAAACTTAATTATTCATGAGGAATTGAGTTTAGAGTTAGATCTCCAGGTTGGTGAGACACCTTCGAAGGGTGGGATGGGAGTAAAGTTATTACATAGAAGAGAGGTTTTTCATGTTATGAATGATATCAGGGAGAGTTTGGAAGGTGTGGGGTGTATTGTTGAGGTTGTGAGGGATAATTTCCCAGTGGTTGTTGCGAGATTAGGTGAGGTGAACTTGCCTGTAGATTTTGTGGCAAAGATAGGACAAGGGAGGAGAATGATTTCCTTAATAGCTAAGCCCGCTAGTAAATATAAGACAAACTTTTTGGGTGAAAAGAAACGGTTCACTATTGTGCACTCAGGAGATGGAGGTTTGCAAGGGGAGAATGGTAGGGAAGGTATAGATGTGGATTTTTCGACACTGGTACGTGATCATAATCCAAAACTGGATGAGGGATTTAAACTTGTTGTGGCCGAGGGATATTTAGTGGTAATAACAGGCTGGGATTGGAAGGGAAGGGAGTATGCAATTCGTATGTGGTAACAAAAGAAGTGAATGATAGTCTGGATCCAAGGACATATGAGGGATTACAAATGCTAAATGGACTAGATCTGATTGGTTTGTCGGAAGTAGAGGAATCCATATTAATATTTTTAACTTCATATAGGGAGGTTTTAACTCGATCATAGTTACCAATCTTTGTTGGTGGTGAGTTACTGTCTAACCCTAGCGAAAAGATTGGGAAGGTGGAGGGGTGTAGTGGTCATGTGTCTTGTGGTCGGGGGTGTGGGGATGCCTTGATATAGATTTTATGAGCAGAATGAAATGACTACAAATTATTAACATGTGCTTAACACAAAATAACAGAGATACAATAAAACTAGTTTTCTACTCAATAAGAAAATAAATTGAAACTGTAAAATGCAGCGGAAAACAAGCTTGCTAGAATGGTGGCGGATTATCTCTGAGAAGAGATGTGACGGCTATGCTCATTCACAAGAAGATAATTACAATGAGGCTCCGAAGACATTTTTACAATAAATAGGAATGCCAAGAACCCTAGACATCCAAAAACCTAACCCTAGGAGATTAAGCACCAAAAGCCATGTGGGCCCCATTTGGGTAAGTTAGTACATCAACTTCCTGGGGTTGTAACTTTTGCATACGATCTCTGTTTTAAGCGCATGATATCCCGTTGGAAAGGTATCATCGAGGAGATTCATTTTTGGGGCCCTATCAACTATATTATATTAATACCAATGAAGTATATCAAAGTCAAGGAGTCTTAATGCACCTAACAATTTTTTTTTATTTGGTAAATTTGGCATACATTACACTTCTACAGAAGAAAATAACTCCAAGGAAGAAGGATGGGATGTGTACTTGGCTTATTCAAGCACACATGCAGATCATGAGGCATGGTCGGTTGGCTCAGGTGCATCCTTTCATATGACTCCCCACAAGGAGTTGTTTTCTGAATATGAAAGGTATGATGAAGGTAATGTTTTCCTAGGTGATGAATCGACAACCAGAATCATAGGCCAAGGAAAATTCAAGTTGAGGCTCATATATGGAAGGATTAGAAAACTACTTGGTGTCCTTCACATCCCAAGTTTGGCCAGAAATTTGATTTCTCTAACCAAAATGGACAATGCAGGGGTAAAAACAATATTTGAAAAGGAAAATTGCGGGATGGTTCGAGGACCAATGGTGTTGTTGAAAGGAGTTTGATTTGGAACTCTGTATAATATGAAAGAAATAACTATTAGTGATAGGTGTAATAGTTCCATTGTTCCTGATATTGGATTTGAATAAGAAATAACTCCTACAGTCTCTGGAGAAAAGGTTATGTCATGGCATCAAATAATGGGGCATATCGGAGAGAAGGGTATTCAACTACTACATGGTAAAGGTATGGTCGAAGGTATGTCTAACTACTCTCTAGATTTTGATTTCTGTGAACATTGTGTATATGGGAAGCAAAATCAGATAATATTCCCCTCTGGTGCAATGAGGGTGAAAATAATTTTACAACTAGTTCGCGGTGATGTTTTTGGACCTGTGTCGGTCCCATCATTGGAAAAATATGTGTACTATGTGTCATTTAGAGATGAGTTATCGAGGAATCCTTGGATATATTTCCTCAGGATGAAATCTGAAGTCTTTGACACGTTTAAAGAGCTTAAGGCTCTTGCTGAGAATCAAACAGAGAAAATAATTAAGGTGTTGAAGACAGATAATGTTGGAGAGTTATTCAGGAATGAATTTGAAGATTTCTATAAGAAGTGCGGTATAGCAAGGAAGAATACTATTCCATATACACCTCACGAGAATGGAGTTGCAGAAAGGATGAACATGACACTGATGGAAAAATCAAGGTGCATGTTCAGTGGTGTCAGGTTAGGGAAAGAATTCTGGGAAGAGGCAATGGGTATTGCATGTTACCTGGTCAACAGATCACCCTCATCAACACTGGATTAAAAGACTCCACAAGAGCTATGGACTGGTAATAAGCCTTCTCTCACGCATCTCAAGGTATTTGGCTGTGATGCATATGTTCATGTTCCAGAGGAAAACATGAGTAAGCTAGATAAGAAGGCTGAAAAGTGTATCTTTATTGGATATAAAGATGGTCTCAGAGGTTATAAGATTTGGAATCCAGAAACTAAGAAGGTAGTGTATAACCGAGATGTGGTATTTAGAGAAATGAAGGATGTTGTTAAACAGGAAGTCATACCAAGTAAGGAAGAACCAAAGAAATAGAGTTTGGTTTAAAGGATGATGAATCAGACTCTATATAAGAACAAGAATCAAAAGAAGAAGATCCTCATACTCCAGTATTGAGGAGATTTGTTCGAGAAAGAAGGCTACCGGAAATGTATACTCCATCTAATTTATGTTCAAATTTTTCTTTCTCTATTAATGATGAGGACACTAGAACTATCAGGGAGGAAGTGGATTCAGAGGATGAAAATCTCTGGAAAAAGGACCTGGATGAAGAAATGACATCCTTGGATAAGAATGAGGCTTGGGATATAGTGGAGTTGCCGAATGAAAGAAATCCCATTGGAAGAAAATGGGTATTTAAAAATAAGCTAAATGTAGAAGGAAAAGTATAGAAATACAAAGCTCGGTTAATAGAAAAGGGTTATTCCCAAGTTGAAGCCAGAATTGATTTTGGTGAGAATGTGTCTCTTGTTGTCAAGTTAACCTCTATAATATTTCTATTATCTGTTGTTGTTGCATTTGATTTTGAAGTAGAACAGATGGATGTGAAGACAACATTCATACATGGGTATATAGAAGAAGAAATCTACATGAAACAACCAAAATGATTTGTTGTGAAGGGAAAGAAGAAGCTGGTATGCAAGCTAAAAAAGTCCATGTATGGTTTAAAACAATCACCAAGGATGTGGTATCAAAAAATTGATACTTATATGCTCGGACTTGGCTTCACAATAAGCAAATAGGATCACTATGTGTATTTTAAATTAATTAGTGATCATTTGATTTATTTGGTCTTGTATGTGGATGACATGTTGCTGATAGGAAACAATAAGGAGATTATTCAGGATGTGAAAAATTAGTTGTCTTCTAAATTTTACATGAATGATCTCGGAGCTTCAAATTTCATTTTGGGAATGGAAATTAAAAGAGATTGAAAAAATATGAAACTCTGGTTAAATCAGAGAAAATATGCCGAGACAATATTGCAGAGGTTTAATATAAAGGAATGTAAACTAGTCAAGGTTCCTATTCCTATTGGTGTAAAGTTATCTATGGACCAGTGTCCAAAGACACAGGAAGAGGAGGAGTACATGTCTCGTGTGTTCCATATGCAAGTGCAGTTGACAGTTTGATGTATGAAATTTTTTGTACTAGACCAGAGATTGTACATGCAGTGGAAGTTTTGAGTAGGTATATGTCAAAACCAATGAAGGAGCATTGGACAACAGTAAAAAGGATTTTCAGGTATTTGCGTAGCACTTCTAACTATGGATTTTTCTACCAAGGAAGATTAGTCTTGGAGAAAGTGGTGGATATACATGGCTTTATGGATGTAGAATGGGATGGAGATCTAGATCGTAAGAGATCTACAAGTGGGTATGCGTTTAACCTATTTGGAGGAGCAATAATTTGGATGAACAAAAGACAAGTTGTAGTGGCACTTTCAACTACAGAAGTTGAATACATGGAAACCACTCATGCAAGTAAGGAAATAGTATGGTTACAAATATTGTGTTCAAGTATTAGGTTGGTACAACAAGATGTAAGGATGCATTATGACAGTCAGAGTGCAATTTTTTTGTTGAAGAACCCAACTTATCATTCAAAGACAAAGCATATTGATATTCAATATCACTTTGTGAGAGATATGGTTGAAGAAAAGAAAGTATCCCTGATGAAGGTGGAAAAATTGAAGAATCTTGCAGATTCATTAACAAAATCTGTGAGAACTGAGAAGTTCTCTTGGTGTAGAGGATCCATGGGCATTGTTGCCCTGGATTGTTGACTATGTAACCTTGTAAATCCCTATATGCAAAGAAAACAACAAGTGGGAGAATGTTGGGTATGTGTTATATTATTTTCACAAGTAGTAGTGTCTACGTTGCATTGGGCGTGCAGGGGTTCGGGGACAACGCCCCCGAGAATTTTTTTTTTCTTGGGAAACATGTCACATTTTTGCCTCGTTTTTCATGTCCATTGTTTGATGGTTTTCGGCACATGGTTTTTGTCGATGGTTTTCTATTTTCGGTTAAGGAATTAAGATTGTTGATTAATCCAAGTCATTGAGTTGGGTTTTTGGATGCCGTTGGATCCTATATGTATATTGTATTGTAAATAATGTACCACTATGAATGAATATATAATATGATGGTTTTCTTGGTTTGGGTTTCCAGGGGAAAAATATCTGTGTAATGTTTTTATTTTCCATTGTATCTTTTATGTTCTTTTACTGAAAATATGTTTCCAGTAAATATTGTACAAGATTAAAATATACACTCCATTGTGTTAAAGATGAAAAATTTTGGTCCCCATTATGTCATATTTCTTTTGTTGAAGAAGTAGGCTCCATGGCACTATCCATTAGATCATTAAACTTGTATTTCACTTAACTATGAAAGTACTTGGATTTTGGTAGGAAATTACTTGTTGTGACAATTTTGAGCAGTTGAGTAGTTTTGGTGTGGCTGTGTCACATGATATTGTCAATGATCAAGTGCCACAAGTTAAAATATTTTACCAATCTTAATAGAGTTTTTAATCACAAACATAATCATGAAAAAGTTTGTTTTTTTTAACAAAGAAAATCTATACATTATATTTATGATGAGCCTGACCAAACTTGTACAATATTCATGGATTGTTGAGAGATTTACATGCAATTCTTAGTTATGTGTTGTTTTCCCATTATCTATTGTATTAGTGGGTTTGCCATGATTTACATACTAAATGGTTGAGAGGCCCACTAATATGCTTAAATAATAATCATATTAGATACCAAGGCTGTAACCATGTCATGAATTTTAACAAACAAACACATAGAATTATGAATGCAATAAAATAACAATGAATCAACATGTTCTATATGATTAATGAGATGGAATATGTGAACATGAAAAAAGAGGGGTGACCTTATTTCCATGGGTTTTTCAATTTCTATTATTTTTTCTTAGAATTTAACATTCATCAAGTCAATTGTAATTAATACTTTTAATAAGCTCCCAATGCCATTACAATTTACATCCATAACCTATGGCTACTTTTTTTTGTTTTTTATAGATCCAAGAGTGGAGGATGTTAAAATATTGTGTAACTACAAAGAATATTCTTATCCCCTTTTGTGGATAAAGATAAAATATATTTATTATTGATTAGATCAATCCCCTTTTGTGGATTGATCATGTCAGGTATTGTAAATGACCAAATCCCCTTTTGCGGATTGGTCAGACCCTTATTGTAATAGGCTAAATAAGAAGTCAGCCCCAGAATATATTAAAGAGGCTCCAGAATATATTAAAGGTGGTTATAACCACCCAGAAGAAGAAGTTGGCCCTGCCAGTGAAGAGACACTTCCACACATGCCAGAATTGTATAAATAAGAGAGGTTAGTGCCTCATTTAGACACACACTCAGCTCACTCATCTAGTGTGCAAGTTTTGAAGGAAGCTGTAGTTGCCGATTGCCAGAAGAAGGAAGAGAGAGAGGCGTGTTGCTCAGTGTTGGATATTATCTGTTGTCTGGTTCATTATCTTGGCATTGTATTGGCTATCTATATTAAGGAAGTTTTGTTAGGTTTTCTTCCCCTTGAGGGTTTCCCAGGTTAAATGCTTATGTACTCTTGTGATTGTGTTTCTCTCAGTGATCCTGTCTTTGCTATTGTTATCTAGTAAGTAACCTAATAGTAGCAGAAACTTTAACAGAGGAAAAAATGAAAAATAAAGTGAAATTATGATGAGCTAGTAATATGTTTGGGATCTCTATTGGAGGTAATTCATGTGGGTATCTCATAAATGAATTAGACATGTGAAAGTGACACAAAAAATATCATCGTGAAGACTCTCCTAAATTATGGTTCATTTGGTCTAATTTCCTTAAAGGTAACAAAATACTATTGAATACTCGATAGAGCCATGTTGTCCTCCATGGCCATGGTAAATAGCTAGTGACCATTAGAAAAAAGAATAATAAGTTTTCCACTAAGGATATAGAACAAGTTTCAAGAATGATGGAATTTAGTCCCTTCAACGAGAAATTGAGGGCCAAATACTTCAAGATGAACATTTTCTCAAAATTGAGGAAACTTATAGTCTATTAAAAGTAGCTTAAATTTGGAATTGTCTCCATTGGTTCAAGACAAGTGACATGTCAACCAAGGCCTTCTAAAAATACTTATCCTTTGAGGAAGTAACTGATTGAATCAAATCCCTCAAAATAGTTGAAGGAATAATCATGAATCAACTGTCCAAGATAATACTAAGTATAATGAGAAAAAAACACGAGAGGTGAAAAATGTATTATAGTTAGAGGTTAGGAAAAAAAATAATGATGATCAATGTTAGAAATAATATTATGAGAAGCATGCACAATGAGTGTGACAAGTTCTCATACCAACACGGGAAAACATTGGAGGAAGCTGAAACATTACAACTTGAGGAAGTTGAATAATCAAACATATAAAGGGATAAATGTTTGAGGGGTCATCCTCCATACTAGCAGATGCATAGATTGGATTGGATATATAGGAGGAGGAGGAATATGGAGGAGAGAGAAATGGAAGTGAGAAATTTTTGAGGGGCCATCCTCCATACCAACACATGCATAGATTGGATTGGATATATAGGAGGAGGAGCAAGATGTAGGGGAGAGAAATGGAAATGATGTTGGTTTTGATGATTATGACATGGAAGAATACTCATGAGATATTAGATTCTTCCATCTATGGTTATAATATCTAACCTATTTTGTATTTTCCATTAACATTCCCACCCATAATTTCAGTGACTTGGTTTCTATGAAATACATTTTGATTTTGATGACTTAATGAGAAAATTGCATCTTATGGTTCTAATTTCTTGTGTGTTTGTCATTTGATCATCATTGATATAGTACTAGTAAGTAGTAACTAGTTGTATAATTGAACTTATATCATATAAATGTTCTAGTTTCTAACAAAATTTGAATCTTTATGTCTCAATTTTATTTTTGCATGTGTAATTTGTAAAAAAAATTAATATATAAGTGTGTGTGTGTGTGTAAAAAATGTCCTCCATTTCTCGTTTCTAGGGTCATTGTGTCTCATGTCAGACACTCATATTTTTGTTTTGTTCGTGTCATGTATCCTCATGTCAGGTTACTTATATTATGTTCAATGTTACATATACAATATCGAAATTGCATCAAGCTACAAAATGCTTTTTAACATATTTGGTTTAACATATATCAACTAATTTATTGTGTCCAAGTAGGGTGACCCAATGGAACATTGATTAATGTGATGATATTAGTTAGATGTGATAATACTTATTGTGTTTTCACTTTGCATATGTATAGGGGTAAATCATCATCATCATCATCATCATAATCACCATCATAATCATTCATCAACATAAAAGAAACAAACACTTCAATTCATAAAACACATGCCACTTAAATTCATATAACATGTGTCATGGGATGTGTTTGTGTATTCAAAACCATCTCAGATTTACATTTTCTAATAAATGGCACATCTTGCCCATTATAAAAAATGAAAGAAAGTGCCCAAAAATGGAAAAATGACATATTGTTCCCTAGATACAAAATGGCACCCATTGGTCACTCATTGACCAATTCCACACTCACAACTATTAGGTGCATACTGGAAGTAGATATTTATGCTCTTACTCAAAGAAAGATATCAAGTCATTTTTTTCTAGGTGTGGTTGGTCTCTTCAAAAACTAGACAAAGAAAAAAATATTCTTGTAAGTTTTTTCCCATAATGACTTAGCATACTTAGGAAACGAAACTTTATAATTGAAGATAAGAAAAGTCACCAAAGGGTGTTTCCCTCCTTAGTGACCCTAATATCTCATCTATTCTACCCTACAATAGTTAAAAGAATCAAAGCACAATATTAAAAATTGCATAAAATCAATTCCATTAATGATTCATAAAGAATTCATCAATGAATGATATCATCATGAATAACTTAGGAAATGGAGGAGACTTGCTAGAAGGTAGATCACTCTGTTGTACAATTTTCTCCAAGGTAGCATCTACTATCACATAAAATATGGTATCCACATTGGATGATATATTGGGGGCTGCATGAGAGTAAAGTGGTGGAGCCACAATGGATGAAATGGTTTGGGATGTAAAAAGGATGACTATTTGGTGGCATATGGGTGCAACCAATGTGGATGGATGGGATGGAAAAGGTGGTGAGGATGGTTGGTGATAACCCCCATGGGTTCTACAAGGGATGGAAGAAACCTCGTGGTCAAAAGTGGTATCCCAAGAGCCAAGGTAGTCTGGCCAATGATTACACTTTCCCTATAATTGGGGAAAATGATGGGGATAATGTCGGTAGTGGTGAATGGGATGTTGGTGGTCTGAGAGACCTGGTAATCAATGAACCAACATACATACAATTTAATAATATTTTTATTATAAAAAAATGTGATATTCAACCAAAATAATATAACAAATTTTACATTTAAACAAGATTTAACTTGACACATGA
>JASDQU010435405.1:11714-28181 GCA_032191745.1 Picea mariana
TTCATAATTGATTGATATTCTTCAATCATGGCATCCTGCCACACTTTCTTCTCAACGGCTTCTTCATAGCTGGAAGGTTCTGCATCAATGATGTTAGACACAAGTGCAACATAGTTGGAATATAATCGAGGTCTTTTACTTTCTCTGAAAGTCTTATTTGGGGCACCATACCTTTCTGCATCTTGAATGAGTTCACGAGCCCAACCTGGCTTTCTCTGATATGTAATCACTTATGTGGGTGAATCAGCAGGTTTATGAGGCTCCATCATATCATGATTCTCAGGTACAAGCTCTTCTTCTTCTGTATCTAGTACTTTAGAAGCTATAGGTTCCTCATCATGTACCTCATCTACATGATTTATTTTTTATTTGCAGAAAGCTGCATCTTCATCAAAGATAACATCTCTGTTGATCTCAATCTTTTTGTATCCAGGGACATATACTCTATATGCCTTTGATGTTTCGATGTATCCAACAAATATACCCTTCTTACCTGAAGGATCCAACTTTGTCCTTTTGTCCTTAAGAATATGAATATACACTGGACAACCAAATATCCTTAGGTGACTAACCTCTGGAACTTTTCCAGAAAACACTTCTTCTAGAGTTTTATTTTCAAGAACTTTATGAGGACTTCTATTCTGTAAATATACAGCAGTCCTTGCTGCTTCTGCCCAAAGGTACATTGATAAGTCCTAATCATAAATCATGGCTTTAACTGCTTCCATAACTGATCGATTCTTTCTTTCTGCAACACCATTTTGTTGAGGATTGTATGGAGTAGAAAGCTCCCTCTTAATCCCAACTTCTCTACAGAATTCCTTGAATTCACCAAATGTGAATTCTCCTCCGTTATCAGATCTTAAAACCTTTATTTTTCTCTCGAAAAGATTTTCAACAAGAGCTTTAAATTCCTTAAACTTACTAAAGACTTCATCCTTATTCTTTAAGAAATAAATCCAAGTTTTGCGAGACAAGTCATCAATAAAAGAAACATAGTAAACATACCCGCTGAGTGAAGTGGTTGACATAGGTCCACACACATCTAAATGAATTAGATCCAGAAGTCCTTTTGCTTTACTGTCACTGCTTGGAAAAGGCTTTTTCAAGTTATTTCCTTGTGCACATCCTTTGCACACACCATCGTGGAACACTTGAATTTCTGGAAGGCCTTTCACCATCTTACTGACAACTGGCAAGGCTTTATAGTGAATATGAGTGAACCTTCTATGCCACAGTTCACATGGGTTTATAGTACTGTGTACTAAGGCTTGATCTGCCTTTCCTTTTAACTTGTATAACCCATCTTCATGTATACCAATTATAATAGCATCATCAATATTCTTTCCTTTCGGCCACATAAGAACTTGGCCATCGACAAAAGCTACTCGGAATCCTTTCTCTTCCAATCCTGAAATAGATAGGAGGTTCTTTTGCAAACCAAGTACATATAAAAAAATTTCCATTTTCATATGTTTTCCTGAATCTAAGTTGTAAAAAGCATTCTCTATGCCCTTAATAGGATAGGAAGAGTTATCACCCAGTCTCACCTGATGAGAAGAATCTTTCTTGGTTAGATTTGAAAGAGAGTCTTTAAAACCAATCATGTGCATGGAGGCACCACTATCCATAAGCCATGTTTCATCATCATAATTTATTGAATTAGTAAGAGCTGCCACCAAAACATACTCTTCATTTGAATCTTCTTTTCTTTCTCTCTTGAAAACAGGTTCATCATCTTCAACAATATGAGCATGATGTCTTTTGTTTTTCCTCCTTTCTTTGACCTCTTTTTATGAGAGGACAATCTCTGGCAAGATGTCCCAACTTTTCACAACAGAAACATTTGAGTTTAGAATAGTCTCTCTTACCTTTCTCAAATTTCTAAAACTTCTTCTGTGGAGGATGATTTTCCTTCTTTTTCTTTCCTTTCCTAAAATGGGTTGCAAGAGCTTGATCTTCATCATCACTTAGTTTTTCTTCTCTTGCTTCCAGTCTTGCTTCTTCTTGGACACAATCTTCCCACAACCTGCTAAACTTTGTTAACTTACTCCTTGAACAGATTCCTCTTATGAAAGAGTCCCATGACTTTGGAAGTCCATTCAAAGTAGTCATTACTAACTCAACTTCTTCAATTGAGTCACCGATAGCTATAATTTGTTCATTAATCTGAGAAATTCTTGTAAAAAAGGCATGAATAGATTCAAACTTTTGCATCTTTACATTTTTGAGTTGAGTCCTCAAAGCCATCTTTATGTTTATGTTCCTTCCTTCATATAGACGAGATAGAGCATCAAACATCTCTTTGGGAGTCTTCAAGGATGATACATGAGGAATAAGATGGTCTTTTATAGAATCTGCAATTATTCTCTTTGCCCTTATCATATTCTTCATGTACTTGCCTTTAGCTTCTTCTTCCTCAGGTTCTGCAACCTCTTCCATAACATAATCTGATAAGTCATTTTCTTCCAAAACAAGGGATATTAAGTACTTCCATGCTCTGAAGTTATCAGGTCCCTCAAGTTTCTCATCAAGCTTAATGCTTGACATCATCTTGTCCTTGTTTTTGACTTCCTTCAAAAACTGAAATACTGTAGTCTCCTTCACAAATATAATAACTCTCTGTAGAAATGGCTTCTTTCAAGGAAGTTGTGATACCATGTTGAAAAACTGATGCATGTAGATAAATTTAAAAATTTACAACATACAACCAACATACCAATACATTTTGCATATATCAAGATCACTGAAAGTGAGACAATCACAGAGAGAACACAAGTATACCCTGGGAAACCCTCTTGGGGTAGAAAACCCAGCCAAAACTTCTCTTTAGATTCTTCAAAAAGGACAATACCAGTACAAGACTTTAGAGTAACTAGCTAGGACTCATAGGGCTGAAACAATACCTCTGTTTCAGCACTTACAAACTTCACAAATAGTTGAACTAACAGTTATAGTAACAGCTTGACAAACTCCCCAAAAGATAACCGACTTTCCTTCTTGTTGTAGTAGAGTTATGGCAGCTTTAACATAGTATTTGTAGCAGCCTTATATCAGCAAGGAACAGCAGAAGATTCCAGCAACTAGCAGCCATATACCAGCAGAAAACACTTCAGCAAATGGATGTCTTGCCTCAACAGAAGACTCCAGCAAAACAAAGATATATAAATGGTAAGTGAATGCCCCTTTTTATAGGTTGGTTTGGTTGCCCTAAGCAGCCCCCTAAGAATGTATGACAGTTGTACAACAGTTGTCATACTTGTCGTCCTTTGGCTGCCAAGAGTCACCTCCTAAAGTTCCCAAGAGCCACCTCTTAAAGTTCCCAAGAGCCACCTCCTAATGCTCCCAAAGGTCACTTACTTTGTCTCTTCTAGAGGCTGCCCTAAACAGTTGTCTTAGGATTGTATGACAGTTGTTATACAGTTGTCATACCACCACCCTAAGCAACCCCCCTAAGCTGGCCACTCCAAACATCCTAAGCAGCCCTCTTAAGCAGCCTCCCTAAGCTAGCCACTACAACCTCCCTAAGCAACCCTCTTAGAGGTGCTATGAAGTTGACACATGGCATATGGTTGTCTTGGCATAAGGTTGACACTTGTCATGTGTTTGATGCTTAACATAAAGTTAACACTATATCAAAAATTTATTTACATGGTTAGTTACAATAGGGAAAATGGCTTCCAAAGCTATATAATTCAACACCAACAATCTGACATGTCTGACAGACTGACTGGCCCAAATCTTACTACACTAAATTTAGAGTATTTTTTCTCTATTTTTATTCTTTTGCACTCTTTTTTACTCTTTCCTAATATTTCCCATATCATCAAGAACTGATAGTTCAACATAACCAACTACAACTAGTGACACAATAACGATCGACACATGTTGGCAGTAATTTCCTACATGATTGCAACCTACGTGGTGTTGCTTGTATGATCTTTTGTTAGGTAGCTAGAGAGGTAGTGGGGAGCCCAAAGGGCCCATAGTGATAATAGTAGAGGCCATTCAATGTAAGGTGGTTAGATATAATAAATGTAAGAGGACTTCTTAGAAGGTTTTGTTTCTAAAAGATTCCTCCTCTAGAATGTTCTTAGGTGGTTGGTTGCACTATATAAAGGGGTTCAAGAAATGTAATGAGATAAGAAGAAGTATTGTATTGGGAGTTGAAGCTCATTAGGAGGTTGCCCCCTCGAAGAGGCAAGTGATCAGGAAATAATCTCTTCCATAATAGGATCCATTGTATGGTGTTTCTCTACCTTAAGGGTTCTCAATATAATAGTGTGGGTTTTCTATATTGTTCCATATATATTGTGTGGTGATTGTATTCGAATAACTTTGGTACTTAACAAGTGGTATCAGAGCACTTTTCTTGGCAGGAAGTGTGGGCAATTATTTTTCTATTTTTCAGAGAAGAAAACGAGGGTCGCGACATTCCAAACAATTTTTGTAATTGTTTGTGCGGAATTTGCAGAAACTAGTTGTAGATCTGGGTTCCTCTCGAAAAAACAACCAATTTAAAAAAAAAATCTGAAACGGAGTCCAAGAAGTGAAGTTATCAGCATTCTAAAATCTACAATTTTTCAGAGTTTTTCGCAAACGATCGCACGATTTTTCTGATTTCTATAGCACCTGGGGCCAAATTTCTCAAACAAATTACAGATCTGAGTTCCTCTCACAATTTCACCCAAATTCAAAAAAAAAATCATTTGAATCGAAGCTCTGGAAGTGAAGATATCGCTGATTTAAAATCAGTCATTTTGGGGGGGTTTCGTGACGACGGTGAAACTGCAAAGTTCATAACTTTTCACAGGGTGCTCAAATTCCTACCAGATCAATGCCATTGGATAAAGCATTTACTTTTGGTATATTATATGTGGTGTTTCCAATGGATATTGGATCTCAAATCCTCATGGGAGTTCTATAGAAGTTTGAAGCCCTCGAGAACCATGCAAGAGGGCCTACAAGATCTCAGAGACAGTGGTCACAATATTCAAAGGTCCTTGGCTAGCATACAGGAGAGATATCTTATAGTGGACATCAAGGATGAATATAATCAAGAAGTATATGCTTGGTATGATTTTGAGGCCGATTGTGATGATTGGTATATGGATAATTATCATTTTTGGGATGACAACCACTTTCATAATTTATTTGATGACTCTACTCCACCTTCTGTAGAGATCATCAATGTAACAAATCAGGAGCCAGTTATGATTACCAGTGTCCCTCCTGCATATTCTACAGTGGTATTATTCTTTCCAGATTCAACTACGACCCTTTCCTACTATGTGGATGGATCTTTTTATTTGGATCCACATGATAGGTGTCAATCTTTGGAGGATCATTTTCAGTTGGTTATTGGGTTCCGATATCTTCCACGTGGAGTTCACATGCACACTTGGACATGGGACCCTAGTTTACAATGGCGGTTGGACTACTTTGGAGAGGCCAACCTTTGGACTACTTTAGAGAGGATCATTTTCAGTTGGTTATTAGGTTTCGATATCTTCCGCATGGAGTTCACATGCACACTTGGACATGGGACCCTGGTTCTCTAGACTACTTTAGCACTATGGTCCACACTTATCCATGGGACCCTGGTATATGGTTGTACACCCTCATAACTATTAAATTTGGCAGCATCGACAATCATTCTCCAATGAAAGGCCATATGGGCCACCCTAAGGCTAGCCAGTGAGATTTGGAGAATCAACCAGTGTTGTGAAGTATTAACAAAAGCCAGGGGGAATGTAAAACCTCTATGACTCAAACCAAAAGTCAGGACAAAGGAGATGTTGTATGATCTTGTGAGTCAAGATGTAAGTCTAATGCAAAAGTCAGGGGGAACGTACAACCTCTGTGAGCGTAGACAGTCTAGTGCAAAAGTGAGGGGGAACGTACAACCTCTGTTAGCATAGACAAACTANGTGGGAACGTACAACCTCTGTGAGCCTAGTGAAGCCTTGTGAGCCATGAGCAAAAGTCAAGGCATCTAGCAAAAGTTAGGTTGAACGTAAAATTCCTATGAGCTAGAAACAAACAATCTTATATTGCAAATGGTGTAAATGTATTGATCTAGTGTGTTGGCACGTGTAACACTATCCACCATGAAAAAATTCGAATTGCCATGTATAAGAGTCAAGTTGAACGAATTGTTAAACTCAAGTTGTAAAAGGTCAAGTTGTAAAAGTCAAGTTGCATAAGTTGCATAGTTGCATGTTGCATGCATGACATATGCATGCTGAGTTAGTTCGCATGCATTGCCAAGTCAAGGGCGAGTTGTCACTGAAGTCTCAAGTCTAGTTCTAAATTCGAACTAATTGAAGTCTCTTGTCCAAAGATCTATTTCAAGCTAAAGTCGAGTTATGAAAAAGCATGCAAACAAGTTTCTAATTCGAGCCCTCTTCCTCCTCCTCTCCACTCCTTTATAAGCATAGGTCGACCCCTCATTCTACACATCGGGTTATGCAGTGTGAGGGAGAAGAAGTAGAAGGTTGTGAGGGTTGGTATACAAAGTTGAGATATATCAGTCTTAGAAGGCAGTGTATCTACCTAAAAGAAGGCAACAAGTATTGTTACAGTGCTGGCAATATATATCAGTCTTAGAGGGCAGCAAAATATCAATCCTAAAAGAAGGCAGCAAGTATTGTTACAGTGTTGGCAATACATATCAGTCTTAGAAGGCAGCAAAATATCAATCCAGAAAAGGCAGCAAAGTAACACCTACGCAGCAGAGTAGTTTCTTCCACAGTGTTGGTCTATAACAGAGGTATTTATCAGCAAAGTCTCTCAGTGTTCTACAAGTCCCATAGTCAGGTCAAAGTCATATTGGCAAGCTGATTTAAGAGTAGAATTTCATGGTGGAATTGTTGTAAGTAATCATACATTATCTTTGTAATAAAAGGAGATTGTTTGTTGGGGTTTTAATCCTTGTATAGGGTTTTCCCAGGGTATATGTGTTGTTCATGTTTATGCTTGTGGATCTACGTAGTTCTGTATTGTTGAAATATATTAAGTTGGAATCAAAGTGTTGAAGAATTTAAAGAAATAATCCACATATTATATCAAGCTCATAATTTAACATGGTATCAGAGCTCAGGGTGTGAAAGGGCTTGTTGAAGTGCAGCAACAACAGGTACACACAAAGATCCAAGCAAGCTTGATCAAGTTTCAAGTGTGAGGACCATGGCATTCTGCATTTCAGTCAGGGCCGAGGATAGGCTCGAAGGAGCTTCCAACTTCAATGTGTGGAAGCTCAGAATAATGAATATCTTCTAGGAGCATGATCTTGAGCAGTATGTGACCACAATGATGGAGGAACCCACCTCTAATGCACGGAGAGCGGCCTTCAGGAAGAGTCAAGCAAAGGCCAAGCGAATTATCTTTGACTCAGTCAAAGACAGTATAATGCCAGCAATGATTTCGTTAATGACTGCCAAGGACTGTATGGATAACTTGATGAATCTGTATGAGAAACAGGCACCAAGTCAAAAGAGGACACTTATGCACAAGCTTAAGTATTTGAAGATGAAGAAAGGTGAATCAGTAGCATCTTTCTGTTCCAGGATAGCCCAGATCAGAGATCAGCTTTTGGTAACAGGGGTCACAGTGGATGATGATGACTTAGTGCAGGCTATATTTGATGGTCTTCCTTCTTCATGGGAGACCTTCTTATCTAGTGTGAGTGGGAGAGAGATTCAACCCACGTTTGAGAGGTTATGGCATGATTTCCTCGAAGAGGAGAGTCCCACTGCCACCAGGTGCGAGCCAACCAAAGAAGAGCATTCAGCATTGGCATCAAGATTCAAGGGAAAGAAAAAGGTTACTTCCCATAAAGGCTCTCAGATGAAGTCAAACATCAAAGGTATGTTCAAAGGCAAGAGTATTGATACATCTAAGATTAAATACTTTAGTTGCAATAAGTTGGGTCATTTTGCTAAAGACTGTTGGT
Source organism: Picea mariana (assembly GCA_032191745.1). NCBI lineage: Eukaryota > Viridiplantae > Streptophyta > Pinopsida > Pinales > Pinaceae > Picea > Picea mariana. Next base: position 19,669 of record JASDQU010435405.1, read on the forward strand.
ATAGGAAAAAAAATCTAAGGAAAGGGAAACATCATGCCTCAACTGTTGTGGATGATGAATCCAAAAGAAAACAGAAAAGTCCTTCTAATGGGAGAGAAAATAGAAAAGAATATTGCATGGTTTCTGCTTTATCCAGTACAGTTATCACGGGGCTGAAAACTTGGTTAGTAGACAGTGGTGCATCGAAGCACATGACAAGGTACAAGGAGATGTAGGCTCTATCTCCTTCAATTTGGAATCTGGGGCTAGGCTTCATGTTGATGAAGTATTATATGTTCCAGGGCCCAGGAAGAAACTACTATCAGTTGCAACCCTTGAGGACAAGGGATATTGGGTGATCAAGTACAGGAAGGCACTACTATGGGCTAAAGGTAGCCACTTGAGTACAACAAAACCTATTGGGACTCGCAGAGGAGGACTATACGTTGTGACCGAACAGTCAGTTTAGGCATTAGCTCATGATGCGATTAGCTCTAGCAAGTTGTGGCACAGAAGACTTGGATATCTTCATTACAAAGCACTTCCGGATCTGCAGAATATGGTATGTGGCATGCCCTCTATTTCTCTTAAGTAAAAATGAAATTTGTAAAGGATGCATGCTAGGTAAAAATATAAAGAAAGCATTTCCTAGAAGTGACAGCAAAGCTCAGGGCATCTTAGATCTGGTTCATTCTGATGTATGTGGTTGCATGTCATCTCCCTCACTTGGTATTTTTTGTATTATGTCAATTTTATTGATGATTACTGAAGAAAATGTTGCATATATTTCCTTAAAGCAAAAAGTGACACATTTGATAAGTTCAAAGAATATAAAGCCTTTATTGAAAAGCAGACAGAGAAACACATCAAAACCCTTAGAACAGACAATGGAGGAGAGTTTAAATCTCTCCAGTTTGAGGATTTCTGCAAGGAAGCAGAAATCAAGAGACAGTTGACCGTGCCATATAACCCTCAACAAAATGGTGTTGTTGAGAGAAAAACAAGACAATTTGTGAGGGAGCGAAAGCCATGATGTTTGACTAGGATATGCCAAATTCTTTATGGGCAGAAGCTACCTCCACTTCCGTGTATATTCAGAACAGGAGTCCACATGTTATCTTGAAGGACAAGACTCTTGAAGAGGTCTTCTCAAGGATCAAACCTGAAGTAGGGCATCTAAGGGTATTTGGATGTCCTGTATATATTCATGTCCCTAAAGAGAAGAGGACAAAGATGGAACCCTCGGGCAAGAAAGGAGTTTTTGTGGGATACAGTGAGAACTCCAAGGCTTACAAGATATATGTACCAGGTCAGAGAGGCAGATAGAGGTAAACAGGGATGTGACTTTCCACGAGGAAGTTGCATTCAAGAAATCCAGAGAGCTACAGCAGGAATCAGAAGCAGTTCATCCAACTTCATCCTCTTCTAAAAGTGAAGAGGCAGATGATCATAGGAAGGAACCTCATGATGGGCCAAGTGATGAGCCACTGGAACCTGCTAAAGAGTTGGAAAGAACTCTTGAAGAACCCCCATCCAAAAGGAAGCCAGGATGGCTTAAAGAAACAATGCAGGAAGCAGAAAAGATAGTTGCTCCCAAAGGAACTTTCAAGGAAAGTAAGAGGCCTCACAGGTTTGGAGGCTATGTTGCACTGATGAGCAGCATTAGTGATGTCGAACCTTCTTCATTTGAAGAAGCAAATAAATTACAAGTATGGAAGGATGTCATGCTTGAAGTAAACAGGTCTATTCTAAAGAACAATGTCTGGGACATTGTGTCGAGGCCAAAGGACAAATCGGTGGTCTCTTCCAAATGGATCTATAAGATCAAACATGCAGTCGATGGGAGTGTGGAAAAGTTCAAAGCAAGATTTGTAGCCAGAGGCTTCACTCAGAAAGAAGGATTTGACTACGACGAGACTTTTACCCTTGTAGCCAAGAGATGAAGGGCTAATAGCCTGGTGTAAGAGGGAGTTAATCTTAGAATTCGAGATGAAAGACTTAGTCTTGATGCATTACTTCCTAGAGTTGGAAGTCTGGCAAAGACAGGGCAAGATATTTCTGGCACAAGGTAAATACACAATGGATGTGTTAAAGAGGTTTGGTGTGATGGATTGTAAATCCATGTCTACTCCGATGATTACCAACCTAAGGAAGCTACATGATTATGATACAGGCTCAGATTTGGTAGATCCCACCATGTATAGGCAGTTGATTGGATCATTGATGTATATGATCCATACCAGGCCAGATATATGCTATGCAGTGATTGCAATGAGTCAGTTCATGGCTTAACCGAGACAGAGACACTGGGTGGTAGCAAAGCACATCTTGAGATATCTCAGAGGGACCATGACCTATGATCTGAGAGATACACCCAGTGGAGGTTTATTTCTGCATGGGTATGCAGATGTTGATTAGGTAGAAATCCCAGTGGACCAGAAGATTACTTTCGGATACTGTTTTAGTTTAGGATCCGCTATGATCTCTTGGTCAAGCAAAAAACAGGGATCCATTGCACAGAGTACAGCAAAGGTTGAGTACATTGCAGCAAGTGATGCTAGCAAGGAAGCAGTATGGCTCAAAAAATTGGTTTTTGGGTTGTTTGGTGACAAGCTCAAGACGACGATGGTTCACTGTGATAATCAAAGTTGCATAAAACTGACTTTGAACCCGATATTTCACGACAGGACAAAACATATTGTCATGAAGTACCACTACATACGAGTCTTGGTCCAGAGAAAAATTGTAAAGCTACAGTACATAGCCACGAGCGAGCAGGTAGCTGATATTCTGAGCAAGCCATTGCCATTGAGACAGTTTGTGCAACTGAGAGGCAAGCTTGGTGTGGCTGAGAATGACTCCCTCGCTAAGAGGGAGTGTTAAATTTGGCAACATCGACAATCATTCTCCAATGAGAGGCCATATGGGCCACCCTAAGGCTATCTAGGGAGATTTGGAGAATCACCCAGTCTTGTGAGGTATTGACAAAAGCCAGGGGGGAATGTACAACCTTTGTGAGTCAAACCAAAATTCAGGACGAACGAGATGCTATATGATTTTGTGAGTCGAGATGTAAGTCTAATGCAAAAGTCAGAGGGAACGCACAACCTCTGTGAGCGTAGACAGTCCAGTGCAAAAGTCAAGGGGAACGTACAACCTCTGTTAGCATAGACAAACTAGTGAAAAATTCAGGGGGAACATACAACCTCTGTGAGCCTAGCCAAGCCTTGTGAGCCATGAACAAAAGTCAAGGCATCTAGCAAAAGTTAGGTTGAACGTAAAATTCCTATGAGCTAGAAACAAACAATCTTCCTTATATTGCAAATGATGTAAATGTATTGATCTAGTGCGTTGGCACGTGTAACACTATCCACCATGAAGAAATTCGAATTGTCGTGTATAAGAGTCAAGTTGAATGAGTTGTTAAACTCAAGTTGTGAAAGGTCGAGTTATAAAAGTCGAGTTGCATAAAGTTGCATATGTTGCATAAAATTGCATAAGTTGCATAAAATTGCATAAGTTGCATAAAGTTGCATGTTGCATGCATGACATATGCATGCTGAGTTAGTTCACATGCATTGCCAAGTCAAGGGCGAGTTGTAACTGAAGTCTCAAGTCTAGTTCTAAATTCGAACTAACTGAAGTCTCTTGTCCAAAGATCTATTTCAAGCGAAAGTCGAGTTATGAAAAAGCATGCAAACAAGTTTCTAATTCGAGCCCTCTTCCTCTTCCTATCCACTCCTTTATAAGTAGAGGTCAACCCCTCATTCTACACATCAGGTTATGCAGTGTGAGGGAGAAGAAGTAGAAGGTTGTGAGGGTTGGTATACAGTGCTGAGATATATCAGTCTTAGAAGGCAATGTATCTACCTAAAAGAAGGCAACAAGTATTGTTACAGTGTTGGCAATATATATCAGTCTTAGAAGGCAGCGTATCTAACTAAAAGAAGGTAGCAAGTATTGTTACAGTATTGGCAATACATATCAGTCTTAGAAGGCAGCAAAATATCAGTCCAGAAAAGGCAGCAAAGTAGCACCTAGGCAACGCATAGTTTCTTCCACGATGTTGGTCTATAACAGAGGTATTTATTAGCAAAGTCTCTCAGTATTCTACAGGTCACACAATTAGGTCAAAATCATATTGGCAAGCCCATTTAAGAGCAGAATTTCATGGTGGAATTGTTGTAAGTAATCATACATTATTTTTGCAATAAAAGGAGATTATTTGTTGGGGTTTTTCTCCCTATATATTTCCCCGGGGTATATGTGTTGTTCATGTTTATGCTTGTGGATCTACATAGTTATGTATTGTTGAAATGTATTAAGCTAGAATCAAAGTGTTGAAAAATTTAAAGAAATAATTGGCATATTATATCAAACTCATAATTTAACAATAACAAGCGTTGAGGACAACGCTTTCATAAGGGGGATGGAAATGTTAGGTAGCTAGAGAAGTAGTGGGGGGTCTGGAGGGCCCATAGTGATAATAGTAGAGGCCATTCAATGTAAGGTTGACTAGGTCCACTATGGTAGTTAGATATAATAAATGTAAGAGGACTTCTTAGAAGGTTCTGCTTCTAGAAGATTCCTCCTCTAAAATGTTTTTAGGTGGTTGGTAGTACTATATAAAGGGGTTCAAGCAATGTAATGAGATAAGAAGAAGAAGTATTATATTTGGAGTTGAAGCTCATTAGGAGGTTGTCCCTTCGAAAAGGCAAGTGAACAGGAGAGGATCCCTTCCATAATAGGATCCATTGTATGGTGTTGCCCTACCTTAAGGGTTCTCAATATAATAAAGTGTGGGTTTTCTATATTGTTCCATATATATTGTGTGGTGATTGTATTCAGATAACTTTGGTACTTAACATCTTTGGCCTAGAGAATTTTGTTCTTACCTTTTTTTAGTGGTGATAATGGTGGATATTAGAATAAACTAATGAATAATGTCATGAGATGCAATGATATTGTATTTATTCTGTGAAAAGCAATTAATTTTTACTTTTATCAATGTTCAAATATGAATAATTATTATTACTAGGGGTGTAACACCTGAACATTCAAAAGCAATGTTACAAGCATCAAATTAATAACTGGCAATTGATATTGAAAATCAACCCTCCCACATCATGTACCTATTGGCCATGTTTCGAGGTAAAAGCAAGGAACTCTAAAATACATATGAAGCTTATAAAGTAAAAATATATAGCATTTGTTTGAAAGACAATAAATTCTCCTTACACTTGAAATAAAAAATTAAAGGAAAAGTTAGAGCAACCACCCAACTTGAAAACAAATGCTTGAGACAAGGTTTCTGTTTTTTAAGGAAAATGAATTCTAAATTTCCCCAAAACAAATCAAAGTTACAATTGGTGGTTTCTAAAACATTCAAGTCATAAAAACTACTCCAAAACAAAACCTCAAGTAACTTAATTATTGGCCATGTTTGAGAGCAAAAGTAAGCAACAAACAAACCCAAGCAATCACCAAATGAAGCTGTATCAGAAAATACCTAAATGATCCAAGACGGGCTGTTGTATAGGTTGCCTGTCTTAACAGACCAGCTGATAGGCCCTGTTGCAAGCACCACAAGAACTACTCTTCAACATGCATATAAGAGTGACAAAAAAGAAATTCATAAACTACATAATTATTCAACTAAGCAAATTGCAATTTGCATGTGCACATAATCATACGCAAAGGTTGGCCTCTCTGAAGAAAAACAAACCTAATTAAACTATGGCGATAGAATTCTAGGCTCAACCAATTAAAAAGACAAGACAACACAAAACTGTGATAGAGGCAATTACATGCCAAGCTACTTTCTGATTAGTCTCAAATTAACTGTGATAAATAGCTGTTACAACAATAATGAACAATGTCGAAGAATTAAAGGTTGAATCCCTAAATTTTCTAAATGCAGACAGACATCAAATCAAAGCAGGACTGGAATCAAATTTCAGGGAAATTGATCCTGTAACCAGTTTACTATGAGACCTGTTAACTATTACAAATTCTTCCTTTCCTTTAATGAAAGGAATACATTGAACAATAAACAAGATGATATTTCCAAAAACAAGTTTTGATTTGACTAACATCTGAGAATAAATGACAACCAGAGATTGACATAGCTTAGACGCAAGGTGTCTGTTAGGCTGTGGACTAGCAGCAACTTGGAGTGGTTGTTGTGACAATGACCCAGGTTCAAATCCTGGTAGGCATGCTCCTCTCTTGTGTGGGGTTTGCCTTATGTGGATACTGATTAAATTGAAAATTGCTGACGTGGCCTTTGGCAGATTATTGTATGGCACTTGACAAGGTACCAGCAAACCCTATTCTTTGCTTAAGTGTGTAAAGGTGGGTCGAGCTCCTTTCGGGGTTGACCATCCCTAAAAAAATGGGTTTCCATTTTTTTTAAACTTAGAAGCAAGGTAAAATACTATAAATAACCCTGTCATCAGAAATGGATCAGGCTTTCCTATTCTTTGCAGTAAATGATTCAAATGTCTTACTAGAAACTGTTTATATGTAAGCCATCCTTCTTGCATGTCTTGTTTAAGAGTTGTTTCAGGCTAAAATTATTTACATGGCATAGTTCTCCCTAACATACACTATTATCCAACAAGAATTTCTGCCAACTTTTCCAGTCCTGGCGGATGCCAAATACATTCCTACTACGAGGAATACTTGCAACCATCTCTCAGCAGCAAGTATTTCTCACAGCAAGGATGTATTGGGCATCTTGCACTACTGGCAAAATAGTGCAGAAATTCTTGTTGGATAATAGTGTAAGGTAGGGAAAACTACACCGTTATAAATAACTTTAGCGTGAAATAATCTTTTAAACAAGGCATCTAAGRCTGGCATTCATAAACAATTTCTGGTAAGAGCTGCAAAGCATTCACTGTAGATATGACTGCATGTTTTATTTCTGATGGCAGGGTTATACATTTCTTCTAAGTCAACATAATATTCTGGTTATCATTTATTTTCAGATGTTAGTTAAATAAAAACGTGYATACAGAAATTTCATACTATTTATTGTTAAATGTGTTTGTTCACTAAAGGAAAGRAAGATTTAAACCAACCATTTATCACAGTGAATTTGTAACTGATCAGAAAGTTGGCAAGGTGCAGGGGATCTTTGATTTATGTGAMATTATTGCTTCCCCCCACCTATTCCAGGTCCCCAGTTCGTTTATCTTCAGGGGCATCTAGATGGATTGGAAGTGTCAGGAGTTCAAGAAGTTGGCATTAAGGGGGATAGGCTCTAATACCTCCTTCCTTCTCTTATTGTGTCACCTTTGTAAATCCTTCAATTCTATCCCAAGTTGTTCTTAAGGGGGCGGGTGTTCTTAAGGGGAGGTGTTAGAACTTGGGATATTTAGACAGGACTTAGTTAAATTCAACTTCGTCTAATGTATCTTTAGATTCATTCATGTGCTTTTGTAATTAACTAATCCAACAAACACGATTATATTCTAGACATAAAGTGATCCAACGGTTCATCTTATCGTCGATACTAACAACACTTATTCCATGGCTTAACACCCAATTGGTCCATGATCTCTATTTAAARAACATGGRAAGTCATTTSCTGATGAGCAATTGTGAGAGATGTTCATGTAATCTATTTTCTTTTTGCATTAGTATATTGCCTCAAGTGGCCTAGTGTGTTTCTTTAGTGTGTTTATGTAACTAATTAATTCGACAATCACGATTATGTTGTAGACATAAAGTGAACCCATAGTTCATCTTCTCATCAATACTAACAGCACTTGATACATGGCTTAACACACGATTGGTCCATGGTCTCTATTTAAGAGCATGGAGGGTCATTTTCTAATGATCAATTGTGACAAATGATAATGTAATCTATTTTCTTTTGCATTAATATATTGCCTCAAGTGGCCTAGTGTGTTTTTTAGTGTGCTTTTGTAACTAACTAATCTGATGGTCACAATTATGTTCTAGTCTCTAGACATAAAGTGATCTGACAATTCATCTTCTTGTCGATACTAATGACACTTGATCTGTAGCTTAACACCTAATTGGTCCATGATCTCTATTTGAAGAGCGTGGAGGGTCATTTGCTTATGATCAATTGTCGCTTTGTAAGAGATGTTTATGTAATCTATTTTCTTTTTGTATTAATATATTGCCTCAAGTGGTTGTGTTGTCTAGGGCCCTAGATTGTTTCCCTCTTTGAGGGCTTTAACCATGTTAGTGTTAAACTATGATAGCTCAGACAGGTGCTTCTGCATTGGCTCAAAGTAGAAGCATGCAGAAGACGTCCGGAAACTTTTTCATGCTTACTTTATTTTTATAAAGTGACCTTTTCTCAAAAGCACATTAATTAATTATTAATTAATGTTGGCTTTGCTAAAGTTCATAAAGTTAATTTAAGTGAACTTTAGATTATATTGTGACCATTGATCTAGATCGATCTCATTTGTAGATCGAGGTGATGATTAAGAGGTTGAGATATGGTGGTAAAAGAAGCCAGAAAAGGTGAAATCAACTTCATTGTGACAGGT
>JASDQU010435406.1:12096-34739 GCA_032191745.1 Picea mariana
TTTTGAAGAGACCGAGTAACTGTGGAAAGCTCAGGAAGGATAGGCCTCTGAGTTGCTGAAGAACAACTTAGACAAGTGCGACTTGAAGTTGCAAGGGCGTCTCAGGTTGGTAAGTAGGTGAGCAAGTCTCGTGAGGATACATTTAGTCATCCCGTGGATTTACAAGAGGAAGAGTGGACGGTCGAAATCCTTTGGAGAGGTTTTACGAAGTTCCACGGACCGTTGGATCTCATGGAGGTGCAGGGAGGTTACAACGTAAGGTGGACGAGGTCCGAAGCTCAGGAGGGGAGCAGATCCGTCGATCCGTGCCATAGGAGCCATCGGATCTACACGTGGTATCGTATATCATGGAATCGCAAGTCGAGACTCCAACCTTTTGCAACGAGAATTGCGATATTATGATCTATGATATCCTGATAGGCTCAAACCCGTCCATCATGTGGGACACGTGTCAGGGGATCCTGAGGAGTCGGGGTTCGGAGAATCGGGGTTTCTAAGAACATGAAATTATTGTCGCTCGGAATCGCGAAACGGGATATCCCGACGGAAGGGTTGTGTTGGACCACAGCAGGAGTTAGTGGAAGATAGGTGGCATATCATATCGAAGATTCGGCGCATTGGGTATCGGGAGTCAGCGATTCAAAGTGCATGACATCGCGAGTTGCGAAATCGCGATAGAGAAGAAGTCCCGATAGGTACGGGAAGAAGTCAACGTTGACTGACCATCGGGTCTCGGGGATTCGAGAGCCCAGTGATCAGCCGAAGACTCGCGAAGCTGCGAGTTTCGATTCCCCTACAAGTGAACAAAGGGGAGTCTTGCTAAAGAGAATCTGTGGGTGCAGATTTCCCGATAGGGAATTAGAAGAACCTTGGAGTTCTTCGGGCCGAGAAGAAGAAGATCCTGTGAGAGTAGACGTGCTCCGAGGAGTGCGGTTGCGTCAGGTTTGGTATCAGAGAAAGGTTGTTGTTTTCTCTCTATAGCAGAGAAGAAGAAATTCGCCATGCCGCCCAGAAGAGAGAGACAATCACCCGATCCAGAGGACAAGGAGGTGCGGAGAAGAGGCAGGCTAGTAGGAAATCCAGAAATGGAGAGACAGATGAGAGATCTCTGAGCAAGACTCGAGGATATGGAGACAACGCAAAGACGCACAGTTAGTGTGAGGAATTTTAGCGATTCAGAAGATGAAGTTGAGGCTGAACGCGAAGAGGAAGTTGCAGCGGAGGATGCAGTGAATGAACGTATAATAAAAGATATTGCCAAGATGGGTGCGAAAGTCAAGATGGACATTCCAGTTTACGAGGGAAATCTGGATGTAGAAGAGCTTCTAGATTGGATTAGAGCTCTTGACACCTATTTCAATTATGAAGATATCGAAGAGGATAAGAAGGTCAAACATGTTGTCACGCGCTTGAAGGGACATGCATCCTTGTGGTGGGATGAGCTACAAGCTGACAAATGCTGCAAGGGCAAGCAAAAGATCAAAAGTTAGGAGCGAATGATCGCGAAGTTCATCCCCAGAGACTATCAAATCTCTATGTTCAGGAGAATGCAGAACCTGAGACAGAAACTGATGACAGTGAAAGAATACACTGAGGAATTCTATCGACTGAACATCAGAGCAGGTCATCGGGAGAGCGATGATGAGAAGGTTGCCAGATACCTGAATGGTCTGAGATACGACATTTAGGATGAATTGAGCATGGTTACCATCAGGATGGTGGAGGATGCTTATCATATGGATCTGAAATCTAAGGAGAAGCTGAGCCGTAAGCAAGGTCAGCGAGGCCGAGGTAGAAGTCAGCCCTGAGGCAAAGAAGTTGCCCAGGACAAATATCAGAAGCCCAAGGAGGAATGGAAGAAACCTCATGGTAAAGTTGAAAGAGGAGGGACCTCAGAGCGAGGGCCACATGTTGAACAGAGAGGGAAGCATACAGAGCATAGTGGAGGATATGCTGATGGAAACACTTTTCCTCATACCAGAAGAAGAGGAAGAGGCCGAGGTGGAGTAATCACATGCTTTATATGTGGAAAGAATGGGCACAAGTCTTACGAGTGTCCAGAGAAAAAGAAGGACATTGGAGAAGCTCACATCACCGAGGCGCAAAGGCAGGATGTTGAGGCCGAAGACGCATAAGGTGAAAGGTCATTGATGATGCGAAAAGTCCTTTTGACACCTGAGAAGGAGGTGGAAAGCTCAGTGAAAAGGACCAGACTGTTCAGAACAGCTTGCAAGACCAAGGATAGGGTGTGCAAGGTTATTGTTGACAGCGGCAGCACGGATAATCTTGTATTTACAGAGATGGTGGAGAAGCTAGAGCTGGAGATGACTGATCATCCAAGCCCATACAGAGTTTCGTGGCTACAAAAAGGAAACCAAGTATTTGTTACTAAACAATGCTTGGTTGAATTCAAAATAGGTGGATATAATGATAAGATTCTATGTGATGTTATTTCCATGGACGTATGCCATTTATTGTTGGGTAGACCATGGCAATATGACAAAAATGTGATTTATGATGGGAGAATGAACACATACACCCTGGAGAAGAATGGGAGAACCCATATGTTTCTTCCGATAAAGGATAAGGAGGTGAAGCCGGAAGTAAGCAACACAATACTTCTCATGAGTGGGAAAAAACTTCTTACGGAGGTGAAGAAGAAAGAAGATCCACAGTTCTTTGCGGTCAGAAAGCCGAGGATCGTTCTGACTAGCACAAGAGTGGATGATTTACTAGGTGAAGTTCAGGAACTACTGGAAGAGTTCACTGACATCATAGTGGACGAATTACCTCATTCATTGCCACTGATGAGGAGTGTGAGTCATCATATTGATCTCATACTAGGACCTAGTTTGCTGAATAAAGTCGCGTACAGGTTGACGCCGCAAGAGAATGAGGAGGTCAAGAAGTACGTCCAGGAGTTATTGGACAAAGGACTAGTTAGGGAGAGCTTGAGTCCATGTGTTGTTCCGACAGTGCTCAGTCCAAAGAAAGACGGAGGCTGGAGGATGTGTACGGACTCAAGGGTGATCAATAAGATAACCATTAGATATAGGTTTTCATTGCCGAGAATGGATGGTTTGATGGACTGCCTGAGTGGGGCCAAGTATTTTTCAAAGATATATTTGAAAAGAGGATACCACCAGATTCGCATGAGGGAAGGCGATGAGTGGAAAACAACCTTCAAAACCAATGAGGGATTATATGAGTGGCTTTTCATGCCGTTTGGTTTGACAAATGCACCGAGTACCTTTATGAGGTTGATGAATGAAGTTCTGAGGGAATTCATCGGGAAATTTGTCATTGTTTATTTGGATGACATATTGATTTACAGTAAATCAAAGGTTGAACACCTGAAGCATTTGGCCATTGTGATGAAAAAGAAACAACAGGAGAAGTTGTTGATTAATATGAAGAAATCCTCATTTATGAATACAGATCTCATACACTTGGGTTTTGTTATTTCAACGAATGAGTTGAGGATGGATCCAGATAAAGTAGAAGTGATCAAGGATTGGCCATCATCGAGAAATATTTTCGAGGTGAGGAGTTTTCATGGTTTAGCTAGTTTCTACCGGAATTTCATCAGTAATTTCAGTGGGATTAGCGCAGCGATGATGGATACAGTGAAGAAGCGACATAAGTCTTTTCACTGGACAACAAAGGCTGAGAAGAGCTTCAATCTGTTGAAACGAATGATCACGGAACGACCAGTGTTGGTGTTGTYGGATTTCCAGAAAATATTTCAGGTGAAATGTGATGCAAGCGGGTTTGCCATAGGAGCAGTATTGAGTCAGGAAGACAGGCCGATTGCATATTTCAGCGARAAGCTGAATGAGGCGAAACTGAAATACTCCACGTATGATAAAGAATTTTATCATACAAGCACTGAAAAAGTGGAGGCATTACTTGATCTCGAAATAATTTGTATTGTACAGTGATAATCATGCATTACAGTTTGTGACTCAACAGGAGAAGTTGAATCAGAAACATGCTAAATGGGTAGAGTATATGCAGAATTTCAAATTTGTGATTAAGCACATTTCGGGTATTGCTAACAAAGTGGCTGATGCTTTGAGCAGAAAGTGTTTGCTGCTGCAGGAATTCCGAGTCAAGACATTGGGTTTTGATAATCTCAGGGACATGTACGTAGGTGATGCATATTTTGCAGAAGCGTATGAAGCAGCTGAGAATTCAGTTCTCAGAGATAGGATTCCTTGGATAGATTATATGATCCAGGAGGGATTGTTGTTCCGAGGCAATCGACTGTGTATTCCAAAATGCTCCATGAGGGAGAACTTGTTAAAGGAGAAACACAGCGGAGGCTTAGCATGATATTTTGGCCATGACAAAAAATTTGCGAAGCTGAATGAGTCATATTTTTGGCTGGGGATGCAGATAGATTTCAAAAGGTTCGTTGACAGATGTAGAGTTTTCCAGCATTCAAAGGGGAGGAAACATAATGCAGGGTTTTATCAGCCATTGCCCATACCAGAGAGGCCATGGGAGGCGATAAGCATGGATTTTTTATTGGGTTTGCAAATGACACAAAGAGGTGTTGATTCCATCTTTGTGGTGGTGGACAGGTTTTCTAAAATGGCACATTTCATTCCATGCCAGAAGACCAGTGATGTGACTCATATTGCAAATTTGTTCTTCAAGGAGATCATTCGATTTCATGGATTGCCGAAAACCATAGTTTCGGACAGGGGCACTAAATTCATAGGGCATTTTTGGAGGACCTTATGAAAGAAGCTGGGAACTAACTTGGCGTTTATTTCAGCTTATCATCCTCAGACGGATGGACAAACGGAAGTGGTCAACAGAAGTCTGGGAGACTTGCTGAGAAGCTTGGTGATAGAGAACCACAACAGTTGGGACCATATATTGCCACAGGCAGAGTTTGCATACAATGATTCGGTGAATCGAAGTACAGGGAAGAGTCCATTTCAAGTTGTATATGGAGTGCAACCGAGAGGAGTTTCTGAACTAAGGGATTCAGAACAGATTTCTACTAGCAGCGCTAGTGCAGAAGAATTTGTTGAGGTGATGAAAGAACTACACAACCAGGTGAAGGAGCGACTGCTGAAATCAAACTAGGAATATAAGCGCAGAGAAGATCAGCATCGAAGACAACTTCAGTTTGGAGTTGGTGATCTAGTTCTGGCATATTTGAGAAAAGAAAGGTTCCCGAGAGGAACATACAATAATCTGAAGATGAAGAAAATCGGTCCATGTAAGGTCTTGAGAAAATTCGGAGAAAATGCTTATGAGATTGAGTTGTCGGATGGCATCGGGATATCTCCGATATTTAATATCGCAGATTTATATCCATACAAGACTGGAGAAGAAGAAACTGGAACTGAGGAACCAGTGATCCAGTGGATGAAACAATTTTCAGTTGCAGAAAAGAGGCAGATGGAATGCATACTGGAAAAGAGAGTGGGTAAGAAGACCAAGAGGAAAGAATACTATGATTATCTGGTCAAATGGAAGGGCCATCCAGTGGAATATGCCAGCTGGGAGACTGAAGTGGAGATACAAAAGCTTGGACAGACCGTGCAGGAACTCATGGATAGGAGCCCATGAAAATTTTCAAGCCGAGGAGTATGATGTAGGAGCATCGCCAACACATCAAGCGAGCCAGCGCGAAGCGGAAGACAGCTGAACAAGCCAACACAATTTTTTTAAAATGCTTTGGAATTGTTGTGCGATTTTAAATGACCCATTTAAGAGGAGGCGCCTTTGTATATTGTAATGGACCTTGAGAGGATAGCTCTCGTCCTTAGGTAGATAGACGACATTAAATGTAGTTAGTGCTGGTAGATAGGAATTTAATTTTAGATTTGACAGCTTTAGAGTCCAAGAGGGAAAACGGATATAGACACCCTCATTGTATTATTGTAACATAACCCCAGAGCATTCAGAAGAAGCAGAAGAGCAAGAAGAGAATAGTGTATGAAGAACACCCATGTACAGACATTTGAATTAATAGAAGAAAGTTTTGATTCAAATTCATGGTTTGTGTTGTTTCTCTGTGTACTGATGTTATGCTCATGAATTTTCGCTTCCTGTTATACATTTTATTTTATATGTTGTGTATGTGATTTCATGGTTGAATTGAAGTTTGAAGGGAACAAGGAATTAGTTTCAATTGTTTCTCTAATTTGAGCCAGAGAATTCCTGCAAGGAATGCAGTTGAATCGTCCGCAAGGAGTGCATTGATAGAAGGGTTCAATTAGAGATAACTTTTGTTCTCATCCATCCCAGAAGTGCAGTTGGGCATAGGAGCCGTGCAAGGCATGCGTAGGCTAGATGAACTCTCAGAGTTGAGATTCTGAGTAAAGAATTGAAAAACTGTTGTTGCAAGGAGTGCACAGAGTCGAGAAACTTCAACTCTCAGTCGAGGTTGAAGGATTGTTGCAAGGAGTGCGTGCAAGGAGTTTTCTCTTTCGAAGAGACCGAGTAACTGTGGAAAGTTTAGGAAGGATAGGCCTATGAGTTGCTGAATAACATCTTAGTCAAGTGCGACTTGAAGTTTCAAGGGCATCTCAGGTTGGTAAGTAGGCGAGCAAGTCTCGTGAGGAGACATTTAGTCATCCCGTGGATTTACAAGAGGAAGAGTGGACAGTTGAAATCCTTTGGAGAGGTTTCGTGAAGTTCTGTGGACCGTTGGATCTCACGGAGGTGCAGGGAGGTTACAGCGTAAGGTGGATGAGGTCCAAATCTCAGGAGGGGAGCAGAGTCGTTGATCCGTGCCATAGGAGCCATCGGATCTACACATGGTATCGCGTATTGGGGAATCGCAAGTCGAGACTCCAACCTTTTGCAACGGGAATTGTGATATCGCGATCTGCGATATCCCGATAGGCTCAAACCCATCCATCATGTGGGACACGTATCAGGGGATCCCGAGGAGTCGGGGTTCGGAGAATCGGTTTTTCTAAGAACAAGAAATTCTTGCCGCTCGGAATCACGAAACGTGATATCCTGATGGAAGGGTTGTGTGGGACCACAACAGGAGTTAGTGGAAGATAGGTGGCATATCATATCGGAGATTCGGTGTATTGGGTATCGGGAGTCGGCGATTCAAAGTGCATGACATCACGAGTTGCAAAATCGCGATAGAGCAGAAGTCCCGATAGGTACGGGAAGAAGTCAGCATTCACTAACCATTGGGTCTCAGGGATTCGAGAGCCTAGTGATCAGCCTAAGACTCACGAAGCTACGAGTTCCGATTCCTCGATAAGTGAACAAAGGGGAGTCTTGCTAAAGAGAATCTGTGGGTGCAGATTTCCAAATAGGGAATTAGAAGAACCTTGGAGTTCTTTGGGCCGAGAAGAAGAAGATCCTGTGAGAGCGGACATGCTTTGAGGAGTGAGGCTGCGTCAGGTTTGCCCTACACCAGACACGTGATTGTTTAAATCCCCTTTGCTGAATTTTGTCTTTGATTTGCAATTTGGAAGTGGAATCACTTTTTTGTTTTCCCTTTTTTTCATTTTTTTTTTCCATGTTTAGAATTTTTGAAATGTAGATGGCTAAGGGCCAATTATGGTCAAAGACGATACCGTTAGAAAAACTATGATCCAATATATATGTTTCTAAGGGAAAAAAAGATTGGCCAAAGGTCTTAGGATGCTCTGATACCAACATGAAGAATCATTTTGGTTCTTACCACAAACATCCATAAAAAATAGGATACATAATTATAATCCATATTTGACAAGAAAATATATTGAATACAAATGTATAGAATGAGATAAATAGATACATGATGTACAATGATGAATGTGTTAAATATATAAAGAACATAAAGGCACATATGGTGACCATCCATGAAAGGATGTGTTCCTTAGATAATTAACAACTATTTATTATTATTATTATTTCTTAGTATTATATATATTTCTTATGTTAGAATATGGCTCAAAAACTCAATTGTAACTTAACCCACAAAACCAAAATATCCATAGTGCATTAAAAATACCTTTTAAAGTCTTCCCTTCTCCTCCTCCCATAATGGGGTAGGGTTGAATCAAGTTCTTTTGTTTTCCTAAAGTGTTTCTTTCGGTACATAATGTTTGGATCATGGGTAGTGTTACCCTTCATTTTGCATGAGGCCTACACTAGTGAAAATTTTCACTAATCTTGTAATTTTCATCAAAAAGGCAGGTTTATAGATGGAGCTTTGGATGGCCAATGGGTTATGACACTTGTTATCATAGAATTTTTTTTTTGCAAAGCCCTCGAAATATACCTATCTTGTGTAACAATTATAAGTCTCTACCATTGTCACCTAAGTGGATACTTCCCTCATTTTAGTGATGGATGGTGGTTCAACACAAAGGAGACTTCCCTCATTTTAGTGGTGAACGGAGGTCCAACACAAGGGAGTCTTCCATTGTGACCTAAAGGGATCAATGAGAAAGATTATGCAATCCTACAACCCCCTATCTTGATCACTTAGATATTGGAGGCTAGATCTAGGAGAATTGAAGAGCAAGAAGAGGTAATTGGTTCACCTATACGAGACAATAAACAATCCAAAACATATAATACAGAATTACCAAGTTGTGCATCTCATAAAATTTAAATCACGTTTAGACACTATATAATCATTAAAATTAATTGTTGATACAAATTTACAACAGTAAACAAATGTTGTGTAAAAATGAATGTTGTGTAACAACAATGGGTAAAAGCACCTAGAAAATTAGCAATTGTTCATACCTATTAAGACTTCAACAAGTGAAACAACATGCAATTGATAAGAAATGATTCTAAGTGTCTTTAGCCACAATATTATGTAAGTATACAACAATTACTTCAAGCCCTAATGTTTGTAGAATTTTTTTTATAACAAGAGCAATAAATTTCAGTTGTTTGCTAAGGTTGAAGCTAGTGAGGTTAGTCAAATTGCTTTCTGAGAGAGATTAAGGGTTCTAAAAGTATTTTCACCACTAAAATAGATCAATACTAGTGTCATATACTTTCTAAGGATATGGAGTCAAGCATGCAAAACTTTGAATAATCAATTAGACGGTCAAGAAGAATGAAGTTTTAAACCTAAGGTGCAACCTCTCTTGGGCCTTAAGACTACAACCTAGAAGAAACAAATTCCTAGGGTGTGACCTCTCTTGGTCCCTAGGTGTTATTTTCCTCCTTCTATATTATCTAGTTCAAGGATAAAAAACATAATGTGAAACCTATATTGGGCCTTCAGTCTTTGTATCCTAGAAAGAGACTAGGTCTCTTAATGCTTTCACCAAAACTTAGACAAACAAATGTATGGAAGGAGAGAAACTGTTATGTCTCCTTCCTAGGGTTTCATTATAACAAAGTAACATGAAATAATATATAAATGATCAAATTATATCCTCAGAAAACATATCAACTTAAAAAAAATACTTATTTATCAAAGTCACTATGCCAAGAGACACCATAGATGCAACAAAGTATCATACAAGAAATGAAAAGAATCCACAAGTCAATCCTTCTCCAAAGGTGCACACTATATCCAAGAGACAAAAGAGAGTAGATAATTTTTTTTCTAGATATCTCACTCATAAGTGTAAGTATATGTGATGATGAAAAAGTGAATAAGTTCTCCCTCTATGTATATGAGTTAACTAAGCACATTTGTCCACATATTTTGAGTAAAATTTATAAATACATGCTAGAAGTGGGGTTTACCACTTAAAATATCCTCTACAAAGATAAAACATGAAAATGATTCATGATATGGTCACACGTGTGGTGATGTCAATCCCTCAAGGGCATAGAGAAGGCCTCTAAATACCATGTTTCATCATCAAGGAGTGAAAACAAGGTGAAAACCATCATAAAGTGCCATATCACATCAAGTGGTGTCCAAGTGGCAAAAAAACACAACATATCCATAAAAACCTAGCATGACATCATAATCCAAAATTCCCAGCATCCAAGGTGGAGGAGGGTGTATGTCATCTATGAATGTCATCCAATCGCCTACCAATGCAACATCATCCATCCAATGCATGATAGTCTCTTGGGTGTAGATCCAAAGGTGTGGGATTTCTTCCCATCTGTGTGCCACCATAACCATATCTAGCAACTATAAGCTCATCTATCCATCATCCAAGGTCCAGAAGATGTGATAGAATTTAACGAAGTGTATCAATCCACCTAAAGACTCAACTCTCTACATCAAACGTGTCATATTCTACAATAAAGGAACAACCTCCTTAGTGAAATCACATGATGTCCTTCAAAGTACCATGCCAGGTGCATCCAAATAAAATCAAGGCATCGATCAAACTAAAGACAATGTTCACAAGGTATAAAATCCCTTAGATCATACAATGTAAGTTGTTACTTAAGATAGAATCCATATAAATAGTTCACATCAACTATCCCCTTCAAATTTCACATTAACTCGAGACTTTATATAAGTTGGAAATTTAGAATATGGGAGGACCATCTTCTAACTCTATTAGGTGTTCCAACCAAAATAGGAAAGAAAATACCCAAGTAGACGGATAAGTCCCAAGGGAAGAAGGAAAGAAAAGAACCATTAAAAGGTAAGTGTGATAGTGGCATGTGTTGGAATTATTTCACGGGTTAGTGTGTCATTTAGTCCATTTCTATGAATTCTTTTGTTAAGGGTGCACTTTCTCTTGTGTTACGGATTTCTAAGCACTATGTTTTCCCAACCCCTTAATTTGCCTTTTTATTTGTCCTTTTATCATTTTTACAAGTCCCCTTTTTAAGGTTTCAAGCTATGAAATCAATGCCTTGGGACTAGGACAAACATGGAAAGGGTAGAGCTCAAGTATGGGATGTATTTTGAGAGTCCTTGTTATTATCTCTTTCTTTATTTAGAAACATTATTTCTTCATTATTTTTTACTAGCAGTTGCAATCAACCTTTGGGCCTTTATCCCCTCTTCTCATGAGAGAATGAACCATTACCTAGTATTGAAGTTTAGTATACTACAATAGGCTCCAAGATGGTAAGTTTTAAGCATGGAGGGTAAATGGAACGTTACCCTTGTGAGGGCCTCCCAACATTATCCCTTTTCCTTGGGAGTGAAAACATGGGAATGGGTTACAAATAATGGCCACCAAGGTGAAACAAGGAAACAAACATAACTTCTTGATATTATGATCCATTATCCAAATTCAACCAATGATAATCATCCATGTTCCTATTAAATTAAGAACACCACTTCGTATGAAGAAAAGACTAACATAACTCATGGTGACGCTAGCTTACCATCTCTGAAACATCCTATCGAGTGGATGTGATGAGCCTGACTAATCCAAAGTAGAACAGGAAATATGAGGGTGGATGTTGGGATGGCATGGGTGGACATGTTGATCATCATCATCAATGAGATCATTGTCTTCATTGTGGGCCATCGGACATGATATCCTCTAGTTACCCTTAGTCATGGGGAGTAACAAGTCCACTTGATTATTTTCATGCCTCAGTTGATAATTGATGATATGATATGATGTTGGAAATTTTGATGGTGTTTTGTTTAGTAAAATTTCTTATCATAGAGAGATAAAATTGCACTTGTTCATGTGATGTTCTAACTTCTAATCGACATATTTTTCTAGATGAATTGATATGAGGATATATGGATCCCTTGGTGGAGACCTGGTATTGCCAAATTCATTGGGGTGACATCATCATGGCACAAATAACTTGGCATATACTTGCTCTTATTTCATATGGTTTATTTCTTTGACGAATGGGTTTTAGCATGGTTTGAGGCCTATCACTCCACACCCTAGAGTTTATGGATGTTTTTAACACATGGATGGGTTTCTTATGATGTGGATTTATCCCCTTGTTAGGATCACATGTGGAGGAATATACACACTTTTCATACACTTGATGCATCTTTTCTTGAGGTCATCCACCTTCTTGATGAGTTGTTTGACCACTTGGATGACTTGGCATATGGTTGACGATCATACATGACTTGTTTTGACTCCCTCCTCCATGGAATTGGCACATTGCACATTATTTCATGATACATTGATCCCTTGCTTCATGGAGCTATCACTTGGCACACTTATAGAAGTTTGTTACATCTAAAACCTTGATCTTGAGTGGTTTGTTACACACTTGTTAACACTTTATAGTTCAGCACTCCACCTTCTGAGGCCACCTTGCACACCTTCTCATGTATCATCATTCACATGTGACATATTTCGAGCAGTATCTTGCACACATGTCGAGGAATAATCCTATTTTATTGGCTAGTGAAGGGTTTTCCCCTTTCTTCATGGAGTTAGTTGAGCACCAATGATGTTCCACATTTCTTCTTCATGGATTTGATTCCTTTTTCCATGGATCCAAATTCTTAGCACTTGATTTGAGGAGGATCTCAGCCTTTTTTGGAATCGTTTTTACAAATGTATTTATGATTGGAGGATGAAAAATCATCTTAGAGAGACTCGTATCCACTATTGGAGGATTTCCTTGATCATTCCCCTCTTTTACATGCCATTGTCGAGGACGTTTCACATTTCAGGAGATATAGGAGGTTCCAAACCCTATATTTAGGGTTTCATTGCATACTTTGAGGACATCCACCATATCAATTCCATTAAATGTAGAGTGGCCAAAATATTTCCAAATTTTGGTCATAATGGAAATTCTCACAAATATTGTTGAGTTTATGGTGTTTCAAAATTATCGTGAGGGATCATTCTGAGTATCACATGCCACTTGGAGGTTGTTATTTTCACATTTATTGAGCATCTATTGATCGAGAGACTTCTCTTAGATGAAATTATTGAGGACATTGGAGTATACAATGTCTTATGCCCTCTTTGATGGAGTCATTCCACCTTCATGGAGCTATTTTGTTGGAAACATGTACAAATTTATTGACCACCTTGTTATTTTATGTATCATTGGTTAGTAGTTAGAGGACATTGTTTCTTTATTCCTCCCTCAGCCAAATATAGGGTTTTGACCTTGGATATCATTATTTTATTGTATATGAAGAGGGATCTCAAACCTATATAAGCGTTTTCTCTCTTCATTATTTCTCATGATTGGATATTTAGAGTTTCCCCCCCTTCCAGCTTAATGGATATATCATTCTTAGATCATATGTGATGTGTAAAATGTTTATTTCCTATCAATTTGAGGCTTATGTTTTTTATTTTTAAATGTGGTTGGTGAATTTTAGAATTGCTATAAATGTGTTTTCAAGGCCATTTTCGAAGGGTATATCTCCCTCGCTACAAGGGTTTTATCTGAGGATTTTTCTCCCTATTTTCCCTTTGACGTATTATTCATGAATATATTATATTGATATTATAATATTCTAGAGTTTTTGTTTATAATACTCCATTGTGTAGGCTAGACCCTTTAGGAATGTTTTAATGTGGCACCTTTTCGGCCCTCCTAGTCCATTCTCCACTTTCATTTTCAATAGGCTAAGGCTTCTTGTTACATTATTTGGTGGCCCTTTTCGTCATAACCATTCATAAACATTCCCTATTGGATTGGATCCTTGAATCAATTTACCCTTATTTGTATAGACACTAATCTATGGATCTTTCCATCACCTTTCATTATATTACAATTTTTTTTTTTCTAAAACTACTCTTTTATGTCATATTGTGCCTTATTTTATTGGATTTGGAAATCCTACTTAGGGATGACCCATTTGAGATAGAGTAGAGTTGGAAAAAGGTGAGAGGATAGGTTTCTTA
This sequence comes from Picea mariana, assembly GCA_032191745.1. Taxonomy (NCBI): domain Eukaryota; kingdom Viridiplantae; phylum Streptophyta; class Pinopsida; order Pinales; family Pinaceae; genus Picea; species Picea mariana. The sequence goes on from JASDQU010435406.1 coordinate 25,818, forward strand.
GGTGACATTACTAGTAATTTCCTCTTGGGTTGCACCTTCTGGATTAGGGAGTTTATCATTAAGTGTGAGATAGGGAGGTAATAGGTACGAGTCAAGAGTATCAAACTCTTCCTCCTTGATTTAATTCCCCACTAAATTCAATGGCGTTGCTTCCTAATTATTCTCATATGTCAATTTTTCCCCTACTACTTTCTCTTCATCATTTCGATAAGTTTTATATTTTTGGGTTTCCCATCTATTGGGTGTAGCGATGTCTTACTTTGATGTTTCTTTTTCCTCACTAGTCACAAAGTATATAAGACCTACAAATATCTTTGGAAGTTGCCTTAAAGAGACAAGAATTTCCATTTCCTTTATATCCATTGAGTCTTCGCATTGTTCTTTTTGTTGAGGTGTTGTTGAAAGGGGGAATGGAGGGTGTAGTACCTTAGTTTTGATTCCCCATATTAAATAATTTATTTGTTACTTTATGAAAAGAGAGAATGCCCCAAAAATTAACAGAGGCTAGAGTTTGTAGGAAATGTAATGTTCTGATAATTACTAATCATAAAATACATCATTGTCTTCAAGATAGATAAGGAAAAGAGTTAATCTGATTCCATGAGAGAGGGGACAAAAAGGGGCCAAGTCTTTTTATTATATTTTATTTACCAATAAGTGTTTTATTGGAGAGGAGTGGTTACATGAGATTCTTGGGGAAGGCCATGTGGTTCTTGATTTCTAGGTAATTATATAAACCCATCTTTGGGATGTTTGGGGATTCACTCATTGTTCATTGTTCACACTATACATTCATTTCCATTCATTGTCACTCATTCATTCTTTTTCTTGGACTGGGACATGGGGGTGAATTAATGAGAAAGAGCCATTGTTTGCTGGATGTAGTAATGACTGTTGTATTACATCAATAAATTTGTGTCTGCATTCATGAGATGCATTGGCATGTAATAAATTTTATTCAAGGTTGAGAGTCTTGAGAGTCCTAACATGGAGATTTTTGACTAGATGCACTTGAGACCTGGAAGGAGGTGCACATCCTGAAGGACTGTGTGGAAGATAAGGAGGTCCATTATCTTGGGTTGTGCAAGCTAGAGAAATGAGAGTTGGAGTACTTTGGATTGTTGTGTGTTGAGAAACCTGTGAGAGATTGAGTTCTGACTAGTTTTGGAAGCTAAGCGACACCCTGGAACCATCCTTTTGGATTCATAGCCCTGGCTCGGGGGTGACATGTTGTTGAGACTTGGAACAATAGTGTATGAGGTTGGGTGGAATGTCCTTGGTATGCATCCAGTTGGTGATTCATTTTGTTAAATATAAATTCTCTCTATCCTATTTTTTTATGTTTGCATATTTATATCCATTGTGTATTAATTATCATCTATGAAATTCATATTTATAATATGCATGCTTGTTGGTTATTTTTGTGCATAAAATATTGCTTATTTATTTTATGTTTGTGGCATGAATATTGATTATTGTATGTTTTGTTATGCTGATATTTCATGCTTCTTTATTAATTAAATGGTATAGTCAATTATAAATCAATTTCGAAGTGAATTTTCAAGGTATTGTTCATATCCTATGGGTGGTTGGGTACATTAGATATTGGTATCAGATCTTTTGGTTCAAACACTATACCAGTATGGAATGAAACGACTATGAATCATGCATATTCGTTGTAACAGATTTCGATCTATGTGAGTTTGGGGGAAAAAATGGAAACGTTACAGAGAAAGGTCGCCAAATTCATGAGAAAATTCAAGTTTTAAATAATTGAGACTCTTTAGAAGTTTAATAGATTTTATATGCAGAGTTGTGGAGCTGAATTTGAACTAGAAGGTAAAGAAAACTTGTATTTTAATGGTCGTTATAACATGGGTAAAAGTTTAGAGGATCAACGACTAAGATCATATTGGATGGGAGATGAATGACCTAGATTCACATGGGTTTTGGACGAAATTCCCTAAATGTTAAACATTTTCAAAGGAAATCAATAATGGCTAATGATTGGAGATCAACGAATTTTTCGAACTATCAAAGTTCATCCAAATGACAACTCTGATCATCGATGGTCGATGGTGAGGGATCAATGAAGTGTTGAAGTTATACAAGAGAGATATAAGATCATCGATGGTCAATGGATCGTGGATCATCGAGTTTGGATAATCATTGAAGTTCTCCAGCAAATATTGTCAACAATCAATGGTTAGGGATCAATTAATTTGGTGAAGTGTTGAACTTCATCCAAGTGACATTAGACATTTTCGATGGTCAATGGATCATGGATCAGTGACTTTGGGTGAAGTTTGAGTTGGCCAAAGGAAATATCCGACCACTAATGGTCGATAGATAAAGGAAGGTGATAATGTGTCATTCCACATTAGCCCAATTGATGCATTGGGGTGATGCCTCATGCCAGGTCATCATCCACATGTCATGTCATGTCAGCAGATTTGTCACATTAGTGAAGGTATGGTCGATCATCAATGGTCGGGGTTCAATAATTTTTTTAAACAGTCTTGGTAGTCAGGTTGAATGGTCCATGGTCGATGACTAATGATCGAGAATCAAGGAGATTGGTCATCGATGAGACTTGTGGGAAACTTTTGGCTGCGAAGAAAAATGGTGCATGGTGGATGGCTAATGATCGAGCATAGGGGAGGTAGGTAGGAAGGTTTGTTTCTTAAAGGAAATAAATGATCGTCGATAGAGAGAATATCAATGGTCCAGAGTGATTTTGATTTGAGATTGATGTGGCAGATCGCACTTAGGAAAAATGTTCCATGGTTTAAAAAAAAACAAAGTCTAGAGCCATTTTCTTATTTTGGACATAAGGGGAGAAAATTAATTCATATTGAGATGAATATTATGGGTTTTATCCATAGAGAGGAGATCTACAAAAGTGTCAAAGAGGCCCATTGTCCAACACTTCTTGGATTTGTCAGAAAATGAAAAATAATGTTTTTTTAAGATATGGGTTAATATCATTGGCATAGGTTTAGATTAAGTTGAAACTCTTGGAGAGGGTCCAAAAAGAAGACATCCAAATAACCCATGAAATAACTGAATAAATCCTGAGGGTATTGGAATGGACATACTGAAATAGGCCAAAATCCACTATTTTGGGCCAATTTTTGGGGATTTTTGAGATTTTCAGAGTAGAAAAAGTGACCCTAGATGACAAAAATAGAAACTTTTATTTACTCAACATTTTATATAATCATTTAGGAAAACATATTTCATTTAGTGAAATTTTTCCAGAAGTGCACAAATTGACTAGAAAAATGGGTGAAAAGGGAGAAAGTTGGAAATTCCAGATTGTCGTAGCTTTTGAATGGAGCATTAGATTGAAAATATGAGAATTTATATAATTTAATTCTCATTGTTTTTATCTATGTCTCATCTAAATTTTCTCATCTACAATTAACAAAATTTGGCACTTCAATAACATTACACTAGTGGAGAAAATGCACAAAAATGATGAAAGCAACGTTTTCAGGAAGCCTTAAATTTCATCTCTGAGATCAGATTGGGGCATGCACATAGTAATTGAAAACATGATTCAGAGGGGAATAAATTTGAATTATTATAATTTGGAAAATGATGATATATTTTTTCATTAATTGAGTGGAAAATGGACCCGTGTCATTGTTTGACCAAATTTCTATAATATGCATAACTCTAACAAAATGGTTGCTTGCACATTTTGAAGAATTAGAGAGTATAACAATATTTTTTTAAGATAAGAATTCATATTCAAGAAATGGAGGAAGGAGATAGATCCTTCATTCATGATAAATAATCCAAAGGTAAAAATATCAATGTTCATAATGAAGAGACAAAATCAAATGGGCATAGGAGTATAGGGGAAGAAGAAAAATTAATAGAGACTAGGAGAAGCCTGGAAATAGAAGTGCAGATTTATAAAGAAGATAGTGAGAGGTTGATGAGATAAAAAAATTAATATAAATTCTCAAGTGATGCAAATCCTAAATCAATTACATGTGCAAGGAATGAATGGATCAAACTCAAATCAGGAGGAAGAAGGTAGATATCATGAAAGAAGAGATAACTATAGAACAATTGGTAATTCAAGAAGTTCTAGCAGAACTCATATACATTACTTACCTCTTTAATTAGCAAGGAAATTGTATGCATCTGAAGACTCCATAAGAAGTCTAGAAGTGTCTCTAGTTAGACACCAAAGAAGAAGACACGAATTAGAAAATTTGCAAGGAGAGTTCAGGAAGATTGAGCCACCATCCTTTGATGGTGAAAGATAAATGGAAGATGATGTTGAAGATTGGTTTCTTGGAATGAAGAAGTATTTTCAATTGTACAACTACTCATCCAACCTAGATGCAAGAATTTCCACATACCATTTGCATGGAAAAGATGCTATGTGGTGGGATTAGTTGAAGCATGTTGAACATGTTAATGAGAGTAGGATAATTTGGAAGCAGTTCAGGTGATATTTTAAGAAGACATATCTTTCAGAGAACTTCCATGGTAAGAACATGACATAAGAGTTCTTTGAAATAAGGTTGGGAAGCATGACCATGACAAAATATGAGAAGAATTTCTTGGGATTGTTGAAGTATGTAGGATTTATCAAGGATGAAAAAGTGAAGATACAAAGGTTTTTAAGTGGAATTTCATCCCTTTATAAGGAAAATATTCAATATGATGAGTCTAGGAATTTGACAGAGACAATCATTAAGGATAAGTACCTATATGAGAAATGAAAGGGTAGATAACCATGTCGAAATATTGGAAGGATAAGAAGAAAGAGAAATATTATCATAGGAGGAAGGGATTCAAACCTCCTTTTAGCATAAAAAACCTTAAGAAAAATCAGCAGGAGAAATCTGCTAAAGATGAATCCAAGAAAGATGATTGCTTAGGGAAAAGAGGAATACCACCAATCCAATGTCGGGGGTTCAAAAAAATCATCTATACAAGAATTTCCCTCATAGAGGAGATAAAGTGAAGACCATACATAACATTCAATAGGATACAATAGTTGAGGACATGGAAAATATATATGCATCCTTATAATATTGGAAAGCAGAGTACCAATACAATATGATCGAAGTGGATGGTAACATCATTAATCATCCTATTTTTATTTTAATTAATTCAGGAGCAAGCCATTGTTACATTAATTCTAAAATAGTGTATATATTGCATTTGGAGAAAAGTAATTTTGAAAATTCAAGTTTGGTTTATCTAGCCACTAGAACCAAAAGAAGGATCAATGAGATGGTCAGAGGTTGTCCAATAAATCTGAATGGAGTGAATACTAAAGTTGATATGAATATAATCTCACTAGGATAATATGACATCCTAATTGGAATGGATTGGTTAGACAAGCATCGTGTTGTCCTAGCTTTTCATAACAAGATATCTACATGTCTTGATGAAGAATGAAAACAAAGCATTGTGAAAGGAATTCCAAGACCCATTTATATAAGGGATATTGCATCCTTACAACTGAAGATATGTTTCATGAAACGATGTCAATTGTCTGCATCTCATGTGGAAGAACCAGAAAATAAAAAAGGGCCAAGCCTTGAAGATTTTCCACTATCACAAGAGTCTGAATATGTATTCCAAGAAATACTAGTATTTTCACCGAAGAGAGAGATATATGTATCTATTGTTTTAGTACTAGGAGCTTCTACAGTATAAAAAAAACCTTATAGAATGAGTACACATGAGCTACAAGAATTAAAAATGTAGCTAGAATAATTGTTGAATAAAGGGTACATATGTCCAAGTGTTTCAACTTGGGGAGCACCAATACTCTTTGTCAAAAATAAGGATGGAACATTGAGGATGTGTATAGAATTTAGACAGTTGAATAAAGACACTATGAAGAAAAAATACCCTCTAACCAAAATTTCTTACCTCTTTGATCATTTGCAAGGAGAAAATATATTTTCAAAGATAGACTTAAGATCTGGACACCATTAGGTAACAATCAAGGTAGAAGACATCAATAAGACAACCTTTAGAACTAGGTATGGACATTATGAGTTTGTAGTGATCCCATTTGTATTGACCAATGCACCAGTTGTATTTATGTGCTTAATGAATGGAATATTCATAAATTATCTTGATAATTTTGTCACTCTATTATTGGATGAAATAATTATTTATTCTAAGTCCGAGGAATAGCATGAACATCAGTTGAGGTTGGTGTTGCAAGTGCCGAGGAAAAATATAATTTATGCCAAACTTAGTAAGTGTTCTTTTTACCAAGAACAGATCCATTATTTGGGGAATATTATTTAACAACAAGGTATAGCAGTAGATCATGAGAATATTGAATCCATTAGAGGATGGACAACACCCACGAATGTTTCAGAAATCAGATCTTTTATGGGATTAACCAAATATTACATGAGGTTTATAGTAGGGTTCTCTAAGATTTGTCATCCCATCACTTATTTTAAAAGTAAGGGAATTAAGCTTGAATGGACACAAAAGTGTGAAGAGAACTTTAATTTGTTGAAGGAATTACTTATTAGTGCACTTGTTTTTAAGATTGTTGACCCAAACGAGAATTTTGTTGTGTGTACATATGCATGCAAGGAAGGACTTGGTGGAGTCCTCACTCAAAATGGACATTTCATTGGTTGCGATCCCATAAAACATAAGGAATGTGAGCAGAATTATGCCACACATGATTTGGAGCTCATTACCATAGTTCATGCATTAACAATGTGGAGGCATTATATCATGGGAAAAATATTTGAATTAAGGATAGACCATAGTGGTATGAAATATCTTTTTGAACAACCAACTTTGAAAGTTAGTAAAACAAGATGGTTGGAATTTTTAAGTGAGTATGACTTTGACATCAAGCATATCAAGGGAAAAAAAATAAGGTTGTTGATCCACTTAGTAGAAGAGTACATCTCTTTCATGCTACAACTATTAGTACGCATCAGTCAGATTTAAAGAGATGAAATTTAGATGTGGTTGTTACAGATCAACATTACCTACAAGTAAAACAAATATTATAGCAAGAAAATGTACATCAGAAAATTAAAGAGTATGAAATAAAGGAAGATGGATTACTTATGCATAAAAATAGAATTTAAGCTCCTAGTTCTAGAGAACTTAGGAATTTGGTATTAAAATAAATGGATAATGTTTTGTATCTCAGACATCCTAGTTACGAAAAAAAAATTACAACCGTAAGAAGGAAATTCTTTTGGTCGTGAATGAAGAAATGTCTTATTGATTACATTGCCATATGTATGGAATGTCAGAGAGTAAAAGATGAGCATAGACACCTAGCGGGTTTGCTTCAACCATTACCAATTCTAGAGAAGAAATGAGAAGTGGTAACCATTGATTTTATAACTAAGTTGACCAGGATATCAAGGAAACATGATTCCGTAATGCTAGTTTTTCATAAATTGATAAATAATGCTCATTTTGTTACTGTGAAAATGACTCATACAATAACTAATATTGCATAAATTTACACAAGGGAAATTTCTAGGTTGCATGGGTTACGTAAGGAAATTATTTTAGATAGAGACACATAGTTTACTTCAAATTTTTGGAGAGAAATATTTAATCGATTTGGTACAAATTTGAACATTAGTACAACATACCATCCACGGTTATATCAGAATATAGAGAGATTCAACCAAGTAATTGAAGACATGTTGAGAATGTATGTGATGGATAAACCATCCAAGTGGGAAGTTTACCTGCATTTGGTTGTGGTTTCCTATAATAATGGGCATAAACATTCATTGAACATGAGTCCATTTGAAGCTTCGTATGCTAAAATGAAATTCTCCAATGAGTTGGGACAACCCAATAGATAGAGTAGTACTTGAGAAAGAATTGCTAAAGGATATGGAAGAGCAGATGGTTAAAATTAAATAAAATTTGAAGGAAGCACAAGATAGACAGAAACATTATGAAGATAGGAATATGACAACTAAATAAGTTAAAGTGGGAAAGAATGTGCTTTTGAAATTAAATGCCGAGAAGATATTGTTGGAGTTGGATAGTTGTACAAAACTAGTAACCAGATTTTGTGGTCCATTTGAGATATTGGAAAGAATAGGGCCAATCACATACATGTTTGCATTGCCTTCCTCCATGAATGTGCATAATGTATTTCATGTATCTTTTCTGAAAAAAGTATGTATATGATCCTAACCATGTTATTGATTGGAATTTGATTCAAGTGGAGCTAGAAGGAGACTTCCAGGTCTAGTCGATGCGCATATTGGACAAAAAAGTCAAAATGCTTCAGAATCAAATCATAGAACTAGTAAAAGTCTAGTGGACCTGTTATGGTCCCAAAGATGCTACTTGGGAGCATGGAGATTCCATATAGGCAGAGTACCCGCAACGTTTTGAATAAATTTTAAAAATTGTATTTATGTTTTGTATATGCACCGAGGATAGTGCCGAAATAAGGGGGAGGGGAATGTAATACCCTAGTTTTGATTCCCTAGATTAAATAATATATTTTGTTACTTTATGAAAATATATAATTCCCAAACAATTAAAAGAGGACAAAGTTCCTAGGAAATTTAATGATGTGATAATTATTAATAATAAAATGCATCGTTGACTGCAAGACGAACAAGGTCAATGTAAATACCGGTTTTAAATTAACAGCTAGTAATTCTATCAAATGTACAGTAATTTCTACAAGCTTTATAAAGAAGAAAAATTCCAAATTTACTTAGCACTTACGCATATAAAATTTATCAATGAATAACAAATCTAATTAAACAATGGATAAATTTGAATTAAATACCTTAACTCTGATGTTGTTATCTGCAGCTTGCTGAGCCTGATGCTGTTATCCACATCTTGCTGATACTGTTATCCGCAGCTTGCTTCCTTCCTGATTCTTTGGAACACTACCCAAAACCGACC
>JASDQU010435406.1:38764-62512 GCA_032191745.1 Picea mariana
GTTTAAAGTCATCGTGCTCGTAGGCTGCCAACCCACTCTTTTCTAATGAATATGGTGAAGTGAAACTATCTGTCACACCAGAATCAAAAAAAATCTTAACATTGATATGATTTAGCGTACCTGACAACTCCACCACCGTGGATTGATGTTCGGCCTGGCGATTATTAACTATTGCGTGAATATGGTGACTGCTACTTGCTCTCCCCATCAGCACCTTTCCTTCTCTGTGCACGAACCCTGATTGTAAATCTGGGCAGTCATTCTAGTAATGGGGTCCCCCACACCCCCAAGAGGTAACACCCGATTGAAGCTGTGCACTATTATGTGTCTGTGTTTGAAATGAGTTCCTTCCCCTGGAACCCCTGCCCCTGTTCACTATTCCCTGAGATGGTCATGGTCCTGTCTGCACTGTTGGCGATGAACGAGATGCTACACTTACTGCCATTGAAATCCTTGTAGCTATTGTCCTTGGTGTGAATATGTTACCATATGGTAGTGGCCTTGAGCCCCCTCCCCTAGAAAATGTCCTCGGGGATTTTCCTACGAACCCCGGGCGATGCAGAAATGTCGATCTTGCACCCCCAATCAAGTTCATATGTTCTTCCACGTAATGCGCACTTTCCACCACCTTCGCTACTGAAGACAGCTTCCACATCCTCACCATAGCTCTTATCTTGGGGTTCAATCCATAGATGAAGCGCTCTGCCTGTCGTTGGTCACTATCCAAATATGACACATATTTTACTAGTTCCATAAACCTGATCTCATATTCTTCTACCGTTTTGTTTCCCTATACTAAGGCATGAAATGCCCCAACCTGTTGTTCCTCGTAGTACGCCGATAGATATTTCCTCCTGAACCTTTCCTCGAAAAGTTCCCAAGATACTGTGTCTGGGGTAAGGTGCAGTTGTCTTTCCAAGTTGCCCCACCAGTTTAGGGCGCTGTCCCTTAACTGAAAAATGACGATCTTCGCCTTTGAGTTGGATGCATAGTCCCTTAAGGCAAAACACCTGGTCATGCCTTCCAACCATGCTTCTGCGCGTTCACTGGCGCAACCTCCGACAAACTCCAGAAGTTTGATCTTTTGAAACTCTCGCATGATGTCTTCAGGTGGAGGTCCTCCCCCTGAATCCCTTAACGCTTCTAGATTACCCGTTCCAGACGGTGGAGGTTCCACTTCAGTCCCTGCCGGTTATCGCCCCTTTAAAGTCTCGTTGATGGCTTCCAACGAGCGCATTATGAGGGCTAGCTCGGGAGATGGTGGTGGTGGTGCTGGTGGTGATTACAACGATGCTCCCCTGCCTCGACTCCCTCGAGTCCTGACCATCCTGTGTGCTTTGACCTGCATCAACCAAAGTTGTCAGGGTGAGTTCCAGGATGTTTTAAATTGGTGCTACTAAACTTTTGAAATAGGGTTAGGCGTAAGTTTTCTTTACTTGTCTGTAAATAGACGTTACTCCTTTAGGGGATTGGCTAGGTTAGGTTTAGGTTTAAGCATCTAAGCTTTGTTTCTCGCCCTTACGAAAATAACTATTGGTTCCTTTGCCCTGTAGCTACACTAGCTTTGCGCTTCACTCGCGACTTCCTATGCTTACGCTCCTAATGAATATGTCGGTTCACTCCAATACTGCGCCTGCCATATATTCAATATGGTCCTGCGCTGGTCAACTCCAATATTGCGCCAGCCTCTTGAAATCGTTCGTAAGGAAGGTGAAACCCCTTTCAGTCAATCGGTCCTGAAAGAGAAAACAACCTTAGTGAGCCTTCGAGGTAACAACCTTGAGTTGAGTGAGGTTCTAACTAGTTAACTTTATTTAAACTTAACAATTAAACCACCCCCCCCCCCCTTTTTTTAATACTTCATTAATACCTTTAATAATTTACAATTTAACTATATTTTAAATTTGATTTTATATCTATATATATATATATATTTTTAATTGATACTTTATATTATTATTTTAGTATTTATATATATATTTTTTAACTAGACATATTAAAATATATATAAAAATAAATAAAAATAAAAGAAAATATAATAAATTTAAATTTAAATAACGCTTATCAAAATTTATATATATAAATTTAACGCTTATCAACGCTAGTTTATAACGCTTATCAAAATTTATATATAAATTTAAACATTAAACATTAATGGCCGAATTAATCATTAAACAAAATTTGAATTGGTCGCGCAGGCTAAGTCGGCAGCATGGGCTTGCATGTAGCCCACGTGTCCCTCACTTCTATTTGCGGGAATAAAATATCTGCCCACATCTTTAAACCCTAAACTCTCCATTTTCTCCTTCATTCATTGTGGTTACCTATGCAGGGAGGCGTGAGGGAGCATGGTCGCCATGGTGAATACAATGTGCATGTCCCTATGCGTTTTATGGGTGCTTACGGGCTTCGAACTTTAACGGGTTTTGTAATACATATTGACCCACGGGCTCTCCCTTTTGCACATTTCACTGTGTAAAAGATAACATGTGTTTTTATTCAGTTCATGTGCGTTTCTGCTTTGACGGTTTTCTGAGAATGTTATTTTCTGAGAATGTAAGGAGGGTTTTCTGATAATGTTATTTTTTGTGACTGGAAAATGAAGGGATTTGTGTATTTTTTGACATGTTTTTCTATTTTGTGTTTGCGTGTGTCATCTTTTTTTAATCAAAATTCATTTCTCTCTATTTTTGTTTTAGGATTTGCATTTCTGAAGGCTCGGTGCTGACTCTCGGTGATGAGATAGGTAGGGTGTTATTTGGCTCAGCGCTGAACGATGGGATTTGGTGACTTTGTTGTTAACCCGTGATTATATGTGCAGGTTTTGATGGTGAAGACAATGGCCGAGTGAGCCTAATTTGCTTCATTGGTTTTTGCCCTAAAATCCTGTTGTGTAGAAGAGAGAATTTGCTTAAATGTGTGAAGGATATCATATTCCCCGTTGGCCAGACGTTAAGAAGGTTCTAGTATGATCCATTCTATATTTTCCTAAAGTCGATCTACCTAGGCTCATCATTGAACAAATTCAATTCGACGTCGCTATAAGCAATACACGTCGGTGGAGTTCTGCTTGCGATCCACTATCTTCACCACGACCCAGGTATTATTTTCAACCCCCTTCTTCCTCTGATTTTCATTTGCTTTTAGCATTCTTTCATTCCATTTGCTTGAAGTTATGCCACAATTATGGTTCTATTCTCTTTTTACCCTTTCAGGGGTTTTGTCTTTTTGGTAAAGGATCGGTGTTTACTATATATGTATGCCTACATATGTCTTCCCCAATCCTTTTCTGAAACCAGCGATAGATATAGCTTCTTAGGGTTTTAATGGAATTAATATGGAATGGTTCTTCGTAGAGTGTACTGGGAAAAATTGATAAACATGGTCCTCCTCCTGGAAGAATCATCGCATCTGGCCCGAAGAGATTGGGCATCACAAGCATTTTGCTTGCTGAACCACAATCCCATCGTCCTGAAGTGTATATTTGTGTCTGGTCTTCATCACTTATCCATGCCTCCCGTAAAGTTGAACCTTGGTGGGTGGTCTGACATGTTACTGTCTTCACCCCTGAACCATGAATCCATCCGCCTGAAGTGTATATTCAACAAAACATTACATTCATTATTTTTTTCAATATCGTGTCAGCTTTGTAAGTATTGAAGATACTTATAAATTTTACTTGAGCCCGTAGTATCGACTACCCTATCAAGACAGGGGACGCTGTTGATTTACTTCGGCAATTTGTTTGTTTGTTTTTTTTTTTCTTAACATTTTCAATTCTTATTTCATATATATNTTTTTTTTTTTAATTTGTTTATAAAATCAATTAATAGTGTGTTTGGTTTGGTTTGCAGGTTAAACAGAGGGGAATTTGAGGTGGGAATGTGGCCCTTAAGGCTCCAGTGTTTCAACTACATCTCTGATACCAAATGTAAAGACCGGTTTTAAATTAACAGCTAGTAATTCTATCAAATGTACAGTAATTTCTACAAGCTTTATAAAGAAGAAGAATTCCAAATTTACTTAGCACTTATGCATATAAAATTTATCAATGAATAACAAATCTAATTAAACAATGGATAAATTGGAATTAAATACCTTAACTCTGATGTTGTTATCCGCAGCTTGTTGAACCTGATGTTGTTATCCGCAGCTTGTTGATGTTGTTATCCACAGCTTCCTTCCTTTCTGATTCTTTGGAACACTACCCAAAACCGACCTCCCTACCGACTAGTTAGCTCCTAGCCCTAAAATATCAACGGATATCCTAGCCCTCCGTGCCCAAAACCCCCAACAAACCCCCGGTGCATTGTGTCAATTCCAATCCCAAATTTCACTCTCCCTCCAATACTCAGAGCTCCCAAAATCCTTCTCCACTCCTGTAGAGTGACCCCCCTCTTAACTCCTTTCCGCCCCCCTTATTCCTCCTTCACCGCCTTCCCTTCATTAACTCCCTACCTAACTGCTTTATTACACCTTATCCCCCCGCCGTTAATACCCTTATCCCTCCTTTATTACTTATCCTAATGTATTGAATACGTTATCCCTTGTGGGATACATAACCTAATTTAATATTATATCTTATTATCCACCATTAATTTAATACTTAATTAATTAATTAATTAATTAATAATTAAATTAGTCATTAACCATCATGAACAACTATTTAATAATAATCTATTTGAAATGTTATTTTAAGACATAAATATAGTTTAGCTAATCTTTTAGGATTATATTCTTAAATTAATTATACTTTAATAATCAAGGGTTGTTACAGACAAGAGTTATAGGGAGATATGATTCCATGGCAGAGGGGCCTAAAAGGGGATATATATTTTTATTATATTGTATTTACCCATAAGTGTTTTAATGGAGAGTAGCGATTACATGAAATTATTGGGGAAGGCCATGTGGTTCTTGATTTCCAAGCAATTTTATAAACCCATCTTTGGGATGTTTGGGGGTTCATTCATTTTTGATTTTTCACACTCTCCATTATGTTCACTCTTTCATTCATTTTCACTCATTAATTATTCCTCATTCATTCTCATTCTTGGATTGGGACATGGGGGTGAATTGTCAAGGAATATCCATTTTTTGTTGGTTGTAGTAATGACTGGTGTATTACATCCATGAATTTGTGCATGCATTCCTGAGATGCATTGTCATGTACTAAATTTTATTCACATTTGTGATTCTTGAGATTCCCAGCATGGATATTCTTGGCTAGATGCAGTGGAGCCCTGAAAGGAGGTGGACATCCCGAGGAACTTCGTGGAAAAGAAGGGCGTCCATTCTCTTGGGTTGTGCAGGCAAGAGAGAAGAGAGTTGGTGCACTTTGGATTTTTGTGTGTTGAGAAACCTAGGATAGCTTGAGTGTTAACTAGTTTGGGAAGTTGAGTAATACCCTGGAACTGTCCTTGTGGATTCATAGCCTTGTCTCAGGGGAAACCTGTTGTTGAGACTTGGAACAATAGTGTCTATGGTTGGGTGGAACTTCCTTGGTATGCAACCAATTGGTGATTCATTTTGTTAAATATAAGTTCTCTCTATCTCGTGTTTCTGTGCTTGCATATTTATTTTTGTTGTGTATTAATTATCATCTCTAAAATTCATATTGATAATATGCATGCTTGTTGGTTATTGTTGTGCATGTAATATTTCTTATTTATTTTATGTTGTAGAATGAATCTTGATTATTGCATTTGTTGTTATGGTGTTATTTCATTCTTATTTATTAATTAAATGGTATAATTAATTCAAAAAAAATATAGAAGTGAGTTTTTGAAGTCGCATGCAGATCATGTGGGTGGTTGGGTATGTTACAGGGGGGAGGGGGGCTGCATTCAAAACATTTGGAGTGAAAAATTTCTCTAATATGACAATATCATATACTTACAAATCAATATAATCCTCCATGGGATTGTCAAGTTATGCCAAGTCATAATATTTGGTGGCATCATTCCACCATGAAGGTATTTAGTTATTTTTTGGCATGAGGCCACCCAAATTTTTGGGACTCTATAGTAATTCAAAGATTTTTATTAGGGAAAAAGGTTTTTGCATGCCCAACCTCAAAACAAGATATGAAATTAAAGGAAATATACTCATAGTCAATCTTTTTCTTTCACACATCATTGGAAGTTTCCATCCAAATATCTGCCAGTGATCCTTTAGACAAATATATATCTAAGCAAAGCCTTGTATAGGTAATGATGTTATTTTTCTTAGTTTCTTCACAATAGAAGTGAAAATTATCAAGTCCATTCTAAATTTAATGGAGTGATTTGAAGGACTAGATTAGAGAGGGAGGCTGGGAATATGTACCAAGAATAGTGCCTAAGTAAGGGAATCTAATGAGGTATCACATGTTGGAAACTGAGGTTTCATGCATAATCCATATCAACCCAAAGACTAAGGCACAAAGTGTAGAATGAGGCCCTATCAAAGGCTATTTCGAACTCTATAATAAAGAAACACTTTGCATGGGTAAATGTAATATTTTTTCCTGAGCATGAATTTCCAGGTTAGGGAGACCCACTGATGTAAGTGTACTAACTTGAGCCATAAACCATTTAAGAATAAAATAAAACCATTCTTCTTATAGAAAATTTTATTTACCTAGGATGTCTCTATCTATGGGGATGGAAGGAATGGTAGTAAGATTCTTGATCTTTAAATGATAAAAAGGGACTCAATCTAAATGAACACCACCAAATAGATCAACGGAATTGAGGGACTTGAGTGCTTCTTTGAAGGAATTCAAAGAAAAAGTTGAAATATCAATATGAAAGAGGTGAGGGCCAGAGATAACCTGATAGAAATAGTGACATATTTGAATCCTCTTTAAAAAAAAACAATCAAACCCCTAATGTTGGGAAATGGTCCAAGAAGCATAAGGAAGGAAGTTGTGAGGCTCACTAGCGAGCTTGCATTTCCTTTCTTAGATGATCACTCTATTGTGGAAAGAACCTTGAGTAGGATGACAACATAGAAGATAGGGTAAAGATGTCACCATACAAAGAATGATTTCAATCACCATTTTTCGAAAACTTGTATATTACATGTTATGGGAGGTCGGGATCCCTGATTCATATGATCTATGCTACAATGTTTTTGATCGTTATCCCAACACTCAAAATTATGTTAACCCTTTTATAAAACTAAGAGAATATTACGAATAAGAATTTCGACGAGGAATAAATATATGAGAGGTGTGATATTAATCCCACTTATCATTATGTATAGAATAACTAAGGAAAAAGTGTTATAAATGCAATGACTTGTATTAACTTTATAAAATAAAATAAGCAAGAGTAAAAAATAAAAGAAAATGAAAATTAGACTTATATAAAGTATAAATTAAATTACATAGATTTTTTAAACACACTCCCATACAATTGGGGAGATATGTATGCTTTTTTCAAACTATGTATTTTTTACTACTCATAATTTTTTTTATCTAAAGTGGTGAAGGGCACTAAAAAAAACCCACAATAGATTTAAGATGTTATAAGAAAAGTTGAAAATATAAATAATGAGTCACTGTACTTTCTCTAACATTGAACCAATGATCGAGCATGTTATCCATGCGGAAGATGCTACAAATGCATGGAAAAAAGTAGAAAAATATTTTTGAAATTCTTGATGCAATATTGTTATTAACTTTGTTGATATTGAACCAATCATCAAACATGTGGAAGATTCTAAAATTGCATGAAAAGAGCAGAAAGATATTTCTGAAATACTTGTTGAATCAAGAATAATGTGTTTAAAAAATATATTCCATACTACTATGTCTTGAAAATATGTAGGCTAATGTTGACTTAGTGTACAATAAGGACCTAAAGTTCTCACATCGATGTGGAGGTTAGAAGGTGGATTTAGCTGTATTTCATTAATGTTGTGGTGGTTAGAAGGTGGCCTTGATGGAACTCAATAATATGGTAATATGGTGGTTAGAAAATGGCTTAATGAACCATAATCAATGAGGTAGATGCATGAGAGTTAATCACTATTTAAATTGGCCTTGACACCCATTGTAATAACCAAGCAATAAATGAAGTGATTGTTTAGAGAGGATTTTCTGCCCATGAAAGTTTCTCGACTAGAAAAATGATGTTCATATTTATGTTTTCATGTGTAATAAGTGAGAAGACTCTACTTTCCTTGTGGCATTTATATATTAAATTTTATAATGGTATTAGAGATACAAGATTGAGTCTTCCTGAGTCTTGACCATTTTCTCTCAAGCTCACTACAAAGACATTCAGTTTCACTTATTTAAAAAGGGTGTGAAGCACTCTTAAACACTAAAGAAGGGAGGTCTTTAATATAAGTTTGGTTTGGTATATTTCATTTTCAGTGAATCTTTATTTTACTATGGTATTTAAAATTTTATTATTGTGTTTTTGTACAAGATTTTCATTTTCTAGTACCTGTTTTTGGTTTGTGGTTATTCTTGTTAGTGTGGTTCTGTTGACATGTTCTTTCAGTCTTTCCCCACTTTTAACTTACAATTTTTTCTTACCAAGTGTTACATGTTAATGTCCCCCATCTTAGTTAAGGAAAATTACTTCTGGAAAATACAAATAAATTCAATTTTTTTTTGTTAACTAGATTCCTATAGTTTATCAACTACAAATTATACACAGATTTAACTATTGTCTCATACGATAAAAATGAATACATCTACAACGTTCAAAATTAACATGAAGTTCGTTCCCTCACAAACACAAACCACATGTGAAACATACTTTTTACTACATGCGATAACTATTCACAACAAGATTTGTACTATGCACAACAACGATTCACAGTGTGTGCTACGATTCAAGCATCGTTTCATAATCTTATTACTGATATTATTAAAATCAATTAACAAATACTTTTAAGCCTTAAATTATGAACAAATTTACAATCAAGCTTAAGTAATTGTCCATACTAGTTAAAAATGCAAATGCAACTAATAATTTCACCACAATAACATATAATTCATTCTCATGCATAGAGTAAAATGCACAACAATTAAACTTATGTAATTGCTCAAGAAAACATATAAACACTTATATTTTTAAAACAATTATGCAACCAACTATTTGGGAAGACGCTCCACCCAACCATAGACTCATTGTTCCAAATCTCAATAGCAAGTCACCCCCATCTCTCCAAAAGAAAATAGTGTCTCTCACCACCCAATCACAACTCAATATCCCACAACCCATTAGTATTATCCTACATATATACCAAATTTCCTCCAACTCTCTTCCTCTTGACATACCCAACCCAAGGAATGTACCCCTTCATTGATCTCAGTCCATCATGCATCCCATTTGCTTATTAGGGTATCTCTGGCACATATAACTAGAAATATCTCTACTGGGAACTCAAGGGAACTCAACCCCTATCTATGTTCATATTCCCTAGCAGCCAGTATCACATTTTGTTTATTTAGAAATAGAAAATCCATTATGCAGATTACATTGTTCAACCATAGCCACATTCATATCTAATTTATGCTTAAATTAAACTATGGATTATAATGGGGATGTTGCATTCCCTCTCCCCTACAGTTGTCCACCATCCTCGTGTAGAGTTTAACCTTGTACAATTATTTACTGCAAACATATTTTCAATAAAAGAACTAAAAATACAAAATGGAAAATACCCACATTACACATATATTTTTCCCTTGGAAATGCAAACCAAGAAAACCAACATATTCTATATTCATTCACATCATATATTTTTTACAATACAATATAGATATAGGATTCAACAACATCCAAAACCCTAACCAAGTTACTTGGATTAGTCAATAACCCTAATTCTTTAACCGAAAATAGAAAACCAACGAAAAAAAAACCATGTGCCAAAAAAACTCCTAACAATAGACATGAAAATCGAGGCAAAATGAAAAAAGAGGCAGAAAAGACAACATGTTTGTCGAGGAAAAAGATTTCTTGGAGGAACTTCCCTCGAACCCCCATGCAGGGGGGATATCATCCCCCTACAACCCCCCTACATACCCGACATAATGTAGCATACACTAGCTCTAGTCATGCAAAGAGTATAACACATATTGAACACCTTGATGGACAACACCATGCCAAATACATATGCAAATTTACATCAGATTACAATATTCAAAAATGAAAAAAAAAAAAATTGCATTTTTTACCATCCAACAATACTCCCAACCAAAATATCATATTTCTATCAACCATTTGACCCAAGGATTGTTTCCCCTTCACTTTTCCATTCCATCGGGCTCCACCATTCTTTTATCAGAGTTGTCATCATAGGTGACCAAAATTCTGAGATTTTTTTCGGAACTCTAGATGCCCAAAAATGGAGTCTTGCATTTTCGATTTATGTTTCCTTCAAAATTGAAAAAACATTGTCGTTATTTATCCCACATAGTTTCTTCATTCTCCCATGTTGAATCTTCAGGACCATAGCAATTCCATTGAACCTTTACTAGCCCTATGACTTCTTTCCTGGGCACTTTGACTTTTTCGGTCCAGGATGGATATTGGTTTCACTAAGAAATACCCTTCATTTTTCACCTAGATCACAGTCCAATAAATTATGTTATTAGAGTCAGGTACATATTTCTTTAATAATGATACATGAAATACATTATGCACTCTCATGGATGCAGGAAATGTTATCATGTATGCAACCATCCCTATCTTTTCTAAGATTTCAAAATTCCCACAATATATTGCTACTAACTTTGGGAAACAACCCAATCTTAATTAACTTCTTTCCACTTTCACTTTTATAAAAATATTTTCACCCACTTTAAAATCTCTGGAAACTTTGTTTTTTTGGCAAAATTTTTCTTCTTCTCTTGGGAAGCCTTTAAATTCTTCGTAATCTTTTTCATATGCTCTTCCATATCTCTTAACAAATTCATCCCAATGACAACTTTGGCTACTGGGTTATCCCAACTCACTGGTGTATTACAATTCCTTCCATACAATGCTTCAAATGGGCTCATTTTTAATGAGGCACGATACCCATTATTGTAATAAAACTCTATTAAGTGGATATAATATTCCCACTTTGATTTCCAACCCATTACATACATTATGAGAATGTATTCAATGATTATGTTAGTCCTCTTTGTTTTCCCATATGACTCTAGGTGATACAATGTACTGAGATTTAATTTTTTCCCAAAACCTTTGAACAAACCTTTCCAAAAATAGATGTGAATTTTTAATCTCTACTTGAAACAATTTATTTAGGCACCCCATGTAGCCTGGAAACCTCTTTCATGTAGATATCCACAATATTTTCTTCCTTGTGTGTTTCCTTCACATGAATAAAATGTGTTTCCTTGGTTAGTTTATCTACCACCACCATGATAAAGTCATGTTGCTTCACTGTTCTAGGAAACTTTTTAATAAAATCAATTGTAATTGCTTCTCATTTCCACTCAAGAATGGGAAATTGTTGTATCTTCCCCACTAGATGTCTATACTCAATTTTCACCTTTTGTAATTCTAATCACTTAGGAATATAATTAGTCACTTCACTCCTGACCAAAAGTATTGGGTTCTTACAACTTCCATTGTCTTCTGATATTCTGGGTTCCCAATATATGGAACATTATGCATTTTTCTTAGCACCATATTTTTCAACTCTATGGAATTTGACACATATATTTTCCCTTTATACATTAGTATTCCATCCTCTTTCAGCTCATAATAATTATTTTTTTGATGTAAATTTCCTTGTTGTAATGTCTCTTTTATTTGTAGATATTGTTGATCTCAATTTCCAACCTCTAAATCTGTCTCTTAAATTTGTGTTGAGGATGTGAATGGATGAAATATGAAACTCATGAGATATTGTATTGAGTGCATCAACCACCTTATTCTCATTTCCTTTGATATGCTTAATTTCAAATTCATATTCACTCAAAAATTTCAGCCATCTAGTTTGTCTAGAATTTAATGTTGCTTTCCCAAGTAAATGCTTCTAACCATAAGGTTTGTTATTAATTCAAATATTTGACCCATAAGGTAATGTCTCCATATTTTTAATGCATGGACAATGGTTTCCAATTACAATTCACGTGTAGCATAATTCCTTTCATTATCTTTTAGTTTTCTAGACTCATGGCACACCACATAATATTTTTGACTAAAGACTCTCTCAATCTCGTTCTTGCATACATTCATGTACACTACAAAATATTCATTTGATTCTGAAATATTTAATATGGGTGCACTTGTCAATATATCTTTCATCTATTGAAATCATTCTTCACACTTGAAATTCCATTCAAATTACAGTCCCTTATTTTGTGAATAAGTGATTGGGATTGCAATATTTGAAAACTCTTTTATGAACCTTTGGTAATAACTGACAAGACCCATAAATTATATGACCTCTGACACATTTCTTGGCACCATCCATCCTCTAATGGCCTTTATCTTCTCGAGATCCACTGCTATCCTATCCACTAATATAGTTTACCCCAATTAGTGAATCCATTATTGATAAAATATGTACTTATTTAGTTTGGCATATGACTTTTGTTCTCTCAAAACTTGCAACACCATTATTAAATGTTGTTCATTCTCTTTTTATATCCTTGAATAGATGTGTATATCATCTAGAAACACAATCACAAACTTTTTCAGGTACTCCCTTAACACTCCATTCATGAGGAGCATGAAAACAGTTGGGACATTTGATAGCCCAAAAGGCACTATTGTAAAGTAATAATGCCTTGTTTTGAAAACTATTTTCTTGATATCCTCTTCGTTTATCCTTACTTGACGATAACCTGATATAAAGTAAATATTGGAAAATATTCTTGCACCTTTCATCTAATCAAAAATATCATCAATCCTTGGAAACATGTATTTTTGTTTTCTATATTTTTACCTTATTCAACTCTCTGAAATCAATACATAGACATCAAGATCCATATTTTTTATTCACAAAATGAACTGGGGCTCCCCAAGGTGACAAACTTGGGCATATATACCCCTTCTTTAACAACTCTTGAAATTTCATCTGTAACTCTTTCAATTCTGGTGTGCCTATTATGTAAGGTGTTTTGGGCACTAGGGAAGCTCCTGACACTAAATCAATAGAGAAATAAATGTCTCTCTTTGGTGGCAATGATGGGATTTCTCCAAATACATATTCAAAATATTTCAAGACTAGATGGTATACAACACTTTCCACTTTATCTCTGGTTTCCACTTTGATATGGGCTACAAAAATTTGAGACTCTTTTCTTGAACCCTATTTCAGCTGTATGGTTGAGATTTCCCTAAAACCTATAGCACATTCCTTGAATCTATCCTTGTTTCCCTCTTTCATCAAGGAAATTTATTGTGATTTTGTAATAGTCTAGTACAACATGGTGCTTTTGCAACCAATCCATTCCAATTAGACAATCATATCAACCCAATGGTATGGTGTTCACATCTACCTTTCTCTTGATTCCATTCACGTCCATTGGAAAATCTTTAACCAACTCATTTATCTTTCTCTTAGCCCCTATGGCTAATTAAACTAACCAATATTTTTTATTCTTACTCCTTTTCAAGTGAAATCTTTGAACAAAGTTATAGTTTATGTAACTATGGATAGTTCTAGAATCAATTAAAATGACTATTGGATGATTATCAATATTACCTTCCACTTCAATCATGGGGGAATGATAGTTTGTTTATTTTTTTTCCAAGGCTACATAAATCCCTGACACATTTCCTCCCATGTCTTCAACTGTTTTAGCCTCCTAAATGTTGTGGACAATTCTCATTCTTTCATGCTTGTGAAGGTAGCGCCTATATAAGTGATTTTCCTCACATCCCCAACATTGTACAAGTAGTTTCCATGGCCCTTTCCGAAATGAATTTTTTGTCTTGTGCTCATTTTGGGTTGATTATCCTTTTTGATCTGTTTGGGAATTATTTTTGAAAAAGGGGTGGCTTAATACCTTTCTTCCTTTGAACCTTCTTTCCTTTCATCTTGTCATTACAAGATTTTTGGAATACTAGCCTCCCTCTACTTTTCTCATAAATATACTAATTTTCTCTCCTTATGGTATCCTCCAAAGTCTTGGAGTTCTCATATTATATATTGTATTTGTAAGAGGAGGGTAATCCACTCATAAATATTTGTATTTTTACTTTTTCATCCTTGATGAAGCCAATATACTTCAACAACAAAAAGAACCTATTCTCATACTCCTCCATTATCATGCTTCCCAAATTGAGTTCAAAGAAATCTTTCGTCTTCCTCTCATAGTAATGCTTAGACATATAGTTGTCTTGGAAATATCCTTTGAACTACCTCCATGAGACCTTCCTATCATCAAGGTGTTTTTCTGGCTTAAGTTGATCCCACCACATGGGTTCCTTTCCTTCCAAGTGATAAGTTGAAATTCCTGTTTCTACCCTCAAGGGATAATCATGTAGTTGGAAATATTTCTTCATTTATATTATCCAATCTTTAACCTCTTCTCCCTTCCTAAGATGACCATTGGAAGTTGGTGCCTTGATTTTCTTGCAAGATGTCTATTTCAAGACTTCTCCTCTTACTCTTGACACGAGACACACTTGGGATACTCCCTTTCCTTGAAATTACACAATCTCTCCTTGTGTATTTACTTAGAGAATGATGGTGCATTCTTGTACTCCTTGATTTCCCATCATTCCCATGCTCATCCCTTCAGCTATGGGATCTTGATGCTTTCAATTGTTTATCACTAGTTTCTTTCTTTGTGCCAGAGTCTTTATTGGATTACCTTAGAAACATGTTAAATATATGTAGTATATCTTCTTGATATTTCATAATCTTGTCATTATCATGCTCATGGCTCTGCACTTCTCTCTACATAATTCTCATAGTTGCAGGATCCTTTCTGTATTTTCTTCCATTAGACTATGTCTCAACATTTCCCATGTTGATGTGTAGACCTCTAACATATTCCCCATGGAAGTAGAACCTTTGGACATCTTCCATGACTATGGTTCTCATACAACAATCCAAAATGTCTTCCTGTAACTCTATTTCTGCAAGAAAATGTGCATGCAAATAATTTTATGTTAGAAAAGTATATATATACACACAGTTCTGGAAAATAATGCATTTTTGTTTCTTCTCTTTAATGCCACCAATCATCTTTTGTGTTGACTATAACTTATGTTGTTCAAATCAATTTTCTAGGTTGATATATGGATTCTTCTTTCCAATAGATTTTCAAAGACTAATTTCTTTCTCAATTCTAAACTATGAGTAGACAATTACAGTCAACTGAATATTGTTAATTCACCATTTTTGCATACTTTTCATTCTCGTGCAATCAATCCCAAACACAAACTTCTATTACTTGTAGAACTAAATCTGTTAGGAACCAGGGATTTTTTTTTAGGAGACATAGATAATAATGATGACATGTAATTCAGAACAACTCTCATATTGTTAAAACAACTACAATATGACAATGATATATTTGTTCTTTTTCACCCCTTTCTACGATTAGAATTTTTAGCCAAACTGACTATCTCCCAAATGTACACTTCTGAAAAAAATTCACTCAACCAAATTATTTTGTCTTGATGAGTCTAAAAAATGTCAAGTAAATACATTTTCTCTTATTTTTCATCTTGGGACCCAGTTTCCTCTGAAAATCACGAAAATCTTCAAAACGTGGTGTGGAATAATGGATTTCCTCCTGTTTTGACACCTCCACTCCAAAATCCTTAGAATTCCTCCAATCCCTTCACATAGTATTTTCATATCTTATTTTCTGATAGTATGTACAAGTTTCAACAATAATGTTTCTCATGGCACTAATTTTGACCCTAATCTTTAAAAATATGTAATTTTCATTTTCTAGAAAACTAGAGCATAATTGGCCTGTGGCCCTCTCTAATAATTGTATTTCCATTGACATTGTGGATAAAATCAATAAGTTTCATCTTAGTATGACTTAATATTCTCTAGTTATTGTTAAAAATACATTTTTGTCTCTAGAGTTTTTTCTTAGACTATAGGACAATTTTGTCTATGTGGTATCCTTCTTCTCTTATTCATTTTTGAATCCCCCACACACATCAATTATGTATTATGCATCAATATTCAACATGTGTCAGATCCATAATGCATAATTCCAATATTTAACCAGGTACAACATTTAGTTGTGCCCATGCATCTTTGCACTTACTCCTTTGGAGTTTTGACAAGATCTCAACTAGGTTCCTTCATCATCATATTTTGGGAAATTTGTCTAAGTTTCACCTTCATTTGGGTTCTAGGTTGTTATATACAACCTATTGAAGTTTCAAGCCAATTAATATTTTTGGCCCTAAATGCTAGAAGAGCCTTCTATGCCCTCTTATGATTTTTTATGCACCCAAATTTTGACTCCACGGATTTCTTCTATGGCTCAAGATATTTCTGTAGAATTTTGTCGTGTCGCGATCTGATTATAGAGTAGGATGTTATGGCCATCAAAATTTAACTGGGTCTTAAAATTTATCCTTCGTTGTTTGTCCTGTAACTCCCTCATATTGGCTCTATTTGATGAAAGGTTTTCACCATTAGAAAGATCTCTCAAATTTATTTTATTTGATCTGCAAAAATATAGTGTACCTTGGTAGAATCTATTTTTATTTTCATGTAGCTAAAAACATTGTTTAGGGCCTAAAAAATTCCATGCAAAAACATGACCTCGAAAACACCAAAATTTTCCAATAATTTCTAATGATTTCTGATAATTTTAGTCAACTTATGTTGACTAGGATGATAATGTGGCACTCAATTCTAGCTGGCATCTCGGTGTGGTGTCGTGTCAATTCTGTGGCCACCTGATTCTTCCCCATTGGCCTATACCTTCTTCCTCCTTTTCCTTTATCTCTTTCTTCTTCATTGGCATGGACATGTTAATTTTATGGCCCCATATCTCCTTCGCTACCATGTGGCACCTTTGTATTGGTTCATGAGAATGGGAGGGTCCCATTCGGCACCCATTTACCTGTCCATGTTATTTTTCTCATTGACATGATCTAACAATGGAGGTTTGAAAGGTGTTGATGGGGATCGATGACCCACGTCGCATTGAGCCCCCTGCCCCTCCAAATGTTAACTCCAATGGGAGGGGCCGCAAATATCAACCAAGGTTAATACCTTGGTGATGTGTCACACTCTAGTACATTTCACCCCCATAGGACCCATTTCAATTTACTTGGGGTTGACATGTGTCCTCGACTCGGGGTTCTACTGGGTAGGATGACACCGATTTGGCGGTGCCAATTCACATTCCATCAATGCTACCATTCCACTGTGTACCTACCATCATGGATTCATCACCCTAGCATTACACGTCACCAATTTTCCATGTTAGCTAACACATTCCCCCCATATCATGTTGACGTCATCACATGGAAAAATTCCTAATTGGTTTTTCCAATTTTTCCTACTTTTGAAATTTTCCAAAAATTCCTAAAAATTCTCAATTACGAAACACTTCTCATGGATTCCATTAAAGTGTTGTAATTAAGCTTCATATGGAAAATTTTGGGCTCTGTAAAAATTCTTTCGACCCCAATACTTGTAAATCGACTCTTGCATGTCAAATTCCTCATGAAATTAATTGTAAAATTTGGGGCTTTTACCCAATATCACCCCAAATTTACCATGGCGCTCTACAAGTATGAAATTCAACCGATTGTGGGATTAAATTCATCCAATTAAAGATTTAAATTGGATATTGCTAGTTCTTGGGTTTGATTCTTGCAAATTACCTAGAAAATTTCCAAATTGCAATGCAGTAATTTCATCAAACAAGTTGCAAACATACTCATAAATTAATTCTCTATGAATTTTTTCTTCAACATTCGGCTAACTCGGCCCATCGAGGATTAGTGTCAAAACTAAATATCTGATATGACGCTGTATCGTCCCCAACCCCAAGTTTGGAAATTCCACATGAAATTTGCAAACTCTGATACCAATTAAATTAAGGAAATTCTCTGCAAACACATTGAACTATGCAAAATAACAAGTATAAAAATACAACATATAGAAGAAAAACCCATGAAAGAAAATGCATCAATGCTAATGCAATGCATAAACCATATACATAATTGACACTTATCTATGTTAAAAATTAACAAATTGTGTGCATACCTTTCATGCTCCTCCTATCCCTAAATTGCACTATTCATAACACTTAGCAGTGGGTAACCCACGAACTGGGTATAATACTCCACCTAGAAAAGAATCTTGAACCAAGCTAATTCCTCCCAAACAATATAAAAACTCAGACTCAATTCCCACTCTAGCACATAGCCTACAGTCCCTCATTCCCCACATGCATGTCCCACCCTAGAAAGTGTTCCCCTTCTCTCCTCAACAATCCTTCAGATGCCCCACTTGCTTTTCGAGGATTCAACAAGAGGGTGGGAAATATGTCTCAGATCCCTATAACTATATATTGGAATCTTGGGAATCAATTTCCAATATTTCTCTCACCTAGAGAGAATGCTAACGGGTCTGAGAACCTGCTTCTTCAATAACTCACGATCCTGAAAATCGGCCTCTTCAACCC
This sequence comes from Picea mariana, assembly GCA_032191745.1. Lineage (NCBI taxonomy): Eukaryota > Viridiplantae > Streptophyta > Pinopsida > Pinales > Pinaceae > Picea > Picea mariana. Next base: position 57,354 of record JASDQU010435406.1, read on the forward strand.
AATTCCTAGGATTACTAGTCACCTATAGCTTCAAAGATTTCCCTAGTATAGGTATAGGTGATGGCCGAAACATGGTATGGATGATAGGAGAGTAGTGAAGGTGAGAATGGGAAATGAATGATAGTAAATGAACTAAACTCTCCCCAACTTATGTGCATCTTCCCAACTTGACAATTTTCATGTTGGGAACTACATGGACCCCCCCACATGGTGATATGTTCCTCAACCTTGGAATATAGGATATTAAATATCCATACTTTATACCTTATACTTTTAGGAATATTAATAAAATATTCCTTTGGGATTAAGCCCCTTAGGTTATCCCCTTTCCTAGACACTTAGCCCCCCTTTCCCATTCTAGTGGAGTTTATCCCCCTATACTCTTTTGTATGGTTGGTCTGTAGAGGTGATGTGTTTTCATTAAAAATATGAGTTTGATTACATTTTACAAGTTAGGCTCACTAGCAATTTAACATCTAGGCTCTCTAGCCTAATAATCACAATGGCACTAGGGCCTCAAAATACATACATATACAAAGGAACTATGGCCCAAAATGTCCTATCTCACTAGATTATATGTACATTTACATTGACATTAAAATTGGGGTTCGGCCTAGGGTACTACACTTGTTTATAACAATGGTGAAAGGGGTCGAATTTGGCATTCGTAACTTGGTCACATGAATTTATGAAGTCTGCAAGAACTCACAACTCATAATATGATTTCTATTCTATCGAAATATCCCACCTGTGAAGGAGTTTGTAAGTGTTATGTTCTTAGGAAGCATCATCAGACAACATTCAAATCTGGGACAGCAGGGCAAGCACAAAACCTATTGGAACTGGTTCATAGTGATGTTTGTTACATCAATATACCTTCACTCTTAAGTCCAAAGTATGTTTTGATGTTTATTGATGATTTCTCTCATTTCACATGGGTTTTTCTCTTGAAAAATAAGAATCTTGGTTTTTAAAAGTTCAAGGAGTTTCAAGTCTTTGTTGAAAATCAATGTGTTTTGTTAGCCGTAGGCCTAGGGGTAACTAACGAGATGATGTCTTCAGGCCTGCAAGTAGTAGACATGGACTGCAAAGAGTCGCATGGAAAGAAAAACCCATGGAGTCCCTCTTCTTGATCACTCTTCACTGTCATCATCATCAATAGAGCAACCTCCACTACACAGGTTTGTCCCTAGAAGATATCGTGTATTTCCTCACAAGGTATCAAGTGCAGTCTCATGGTAAGTGTCACTTTAATATTTGAATCATTTGATCATGTTGAAAAGAGTCATTTCTTGATGATGGAATGTTTTCTTGGAAATTATATGTTTTTCCTAATTTCTCCTTGGTGGTTGTCATGGTATCCTAGTAAGTTGGACACTCTCAGGAAAAGGGTTTCGACTGGGAGTTTTCCTTGAAGGGTCAACATACCATTCCCACTCATACTTACCATTCTCCACACTTTTTCCCCTTTGTTTCCTTATCTTTTTTGTTTTCAGGTTGATTTACCCCAAGAACGGTTTGTACCTCATTTCATGGGACGAAGGAGATGAAGGCCCAAAGGTGTTGCAACTAGCACTATAAAAATAAAATTCATAATACATCCTTCTAAATGATATACCTAAGATCTTGAGAGCCATTAAATGCTTCTCAGGTTAAAATAAATTTAAAAGAAAAAAATAAACAAAGGGTGTCCCGCTTGATGGGGTAGTGCATTGTGGTGTTCTGTTATTTCTAGTGGACATAACACCCAATGTATTCTAACTTCAAGTGGAATTTTCATGCTCCTTTATTTCCATTGTGTATAACACTCAATGTTTGGACTTACTAAAGGCATATAAATGGATTGGAAAAATGTTGCATTGCAAAAGAAGGTATGCAACTTACCCTCAACAAAGGAACCCATAAATGAGACAATATGATCTCTTGATATGTCAAGGACCCATGCCCAAGAGTCTTTCCCCCATCCACCTCATACTCATTACATTATATAGATATGGTCTTCTTGGGAAATATCCCTTGACTTGGGGATTGGCTTACCCAATAGGGCACCACGACACCCCTCACATACCTAAATTTGGAAAGGTTTATAATATCTTGATCATTTGTTTAATTTTAAAAGGCGGGATTTAATGCACTTGTTTGGGTGGTTTTTATATTAAATGTGGCTTACTTGGCATGCTTAATATGACTTGTGGACCCTTGGAGGGTGTGTTTTTTTGTCTTTGTCAGATGTTTCCCGATGAAGGATGATGAACTACACATGACGACACCTTCTATACTTGGACATGCCCTTTGGAGGCCTAGGATGTCACCCATCAGTCATTGGTGTCATCTTGGAGCCTAGGGCTTCATGGATGGTATCGTCTTGGAGGTGGTTTTTGTTGAAATTACTAAGACAACTAAGAGGGGGCGGGGGGTGAATCAGTTGTTATTGTGCTTAAACAATTTTAAGTCTATTAATACATTCTTAATCTTTCTTCAAGTGATCATCAACATTATACAACATATGGAAAATAAAAGTAATGAGCATCAGTCACACATAAGGTATACACAAAGACAAATTTTCACAAGGAAACCCATAAAGGGAGAAAACCTCTTCTTCTTCGAAATGATAGGCAGTTTTTTAAGTTCTGTACATCATCTATAATTGAGCACCAACTCAATGTGAGGTTGCTACCTCTATTTTACAAGCTACAACTTGTTTGAGAGAACTGACTCTCTTGTTTCTCTAGATCCCACTAGAAGGAAGCACCAACTCCCCTAATGTTCTAGCACCAACTAGATGGAAGCACCAACTTCCAGTTACACAGGCTCCAACCTGTATAACAGACAACACTTGTTCTCCCTTGCACCACCCTACCACCCTGGTTTCTCCGGCTGCAACCAGATGGAAGCTACAACTCTCTGTGTTCAAGCTCCCACTTGAACCTCCGATGACAACAGTCCTCCCTAGCACCTCCCAAACACTCTGAAATATAAATGAATAATTAAGAAATCAACTACACAGATAAATCGATTCTTACCACTTCTTCTCTATTCTGTAAATCTGGTCTTCTTCTAACTGTTTTGCAATTCTTCTCTTCCTTTGTCTATTCTGCAATTTTTCTCTGCTTCAACTTGTTCTATCATTCTTCTCTGCTTCAAGTCTTTTCCTCATCTGTTACTCTTCTCTGAGTTTTATCTCACACTGCACATCCTGTGATTTTCCCTTTCTTACAATTTTAATTCATTTTTCATCCAGAACAACTAACCACGCACAGTCTGTCTCTTTTTATTTTATGCACCACTCTTAGAGTGGTTACACTTCGCATCTTCTTAGGAAAAAGAAAAACCATCTGAGCAACTGAAACACCAACCGATCAGGAATCATGAATCTGTTTCTCTAATTGATTCATAACTGATGAATTAATTGTGAGAGAGAACAATAGCCCTCCGATCATATTCAAGTTTATCTGCACAGTTGGATGAACTTTATTAATGTTTCCTTTAAATTGGGTTTCGACATTTCAACATTCCTGTGGCCGACTGTCTCGACACTTCATGTTGTGATCTCCGAAACTCTAATACAGAGCTTTTCTATGCTAGCTCCTTCCTCTATATGACCATGGCCATGACCAAGTGCTTATGCATAAAGTTCTTTTCGCGAATTCGCATTTCGTGAATCTGGAGATGAGGCATCTCGACTCTCCAAGTCGCGATCCCTAAAACCCCTAAATGGAGCTTATATGAACTGACTCCTTCCCTTCTCGTGACCATCAACAGTGACCATAGGCTGTGCCAAAAGGCACTTCATATTTCCCAAGTTTATAAACTTCATCGAGTCTAGTTGACGGTTGAGATCTCCATAGAACCGACGGTCTAGATCTTATCGCAATCTTGCATCTTGCGAGTTTCCACACCATGCTCCATTGACTCCAAGTTTGTGACTTGTCCTACGATTCAACGGTCCATATCTGATCTTAATTCAATGGCTCAGATCATATCATGATTTTTCATATCATGATTTCGACGTTCTTGTGGTTATGTTTCTTGCCTCTCCATGTCGCGATTCGAGAAACTCTGAAAATGGGTCAAATCAACGATCCAGATCACATCTTGATCTGACGGATGCGATTAAATCGCGATTTTGCATTTCACAATTTCGGTGGTTATGTTTCTTTCCTCTTCAAGTCGCAATTAAGGAAACTACGAAATGGCGTGGGATCAATGCTCCACGAACTCGATGAATCTACGGTCTAGATCTCATCATGAATTCACATCTCGCAATTCCTTCGATGGAGGTTCTTGTCACTCCAAGTTGCGATAGGTGAAACTTTGAAATGGAGCTTAGATAAACGGTCCATGATCTCGATGAATCTATGGTCCATATATTATCATGAATTCACATCTTGTGATTCCTTCAATGGAGGTTCTTGTCACTCCAAGTCGTGATAGGAGAAACTTTGAAATGGAGCTTAGATCAACGGCCCATGTCTTTTGGTGGATTGACGGTCACAATATTTTCGTGATTTCACAAGTCTTCATTATGTCTGGATCGGGATTTGCAAGATACCAGATATATAAAATATGCAGAACAGAAACGAAATGCTAGAAATAATAGAATAACAGTAAAATATCCAGCATAATCTTCACATTACACAGAAATGATTCACGAAATAGCAACAGAAATAGCACTTTGAATCAGATAGCAATGTTCACAGGCCTCTTCAAGGGGGCAACCTCCAATCGAGCAGTGCTCTATTACAATAATATCCAAGCTAGGGTTCTCATACCCTTGTCTCCTATTTATACTAAAAAGAAGCATCTAGAGGAAGATCCTTCTAGAAGCGGAAGCTTCTATTAGGTCTTCTTACATCTGCCTTATTCTATTTTATTGAAAGGTCTTATTTATATTGACCTTTATTACATCCGAATACATTGATCTACCTATGTGCGGGTTAGGACCTTAACATATCCGCCCCCTTAAAAACAACCTTGTCCTCAAGGATGGAGATGTGGAAACTGCTGTAGAATGGTAGCTGGTTCCCAAGTTGCATCTGCTGAAGTCATATCTTTCCACTGTACTAGCACTTCCTTGATGGTTCTCTAACGCAAGCGACGCTCCTTCTGGTCCAAAACTGCTTCTAGTTGTAGCCAAATGGATCCTTCTTCCGCTAACT